>WSTY01001380.1:0-10796 GCA_019633465.1 Tulasnella sp. 417
GTGAAATTTGCCGCCGTCTTCACCGAACCGGGTCGGGATCTCTGGTCGCTCAGTAATTGGTTGCTCGAAAATGTTTGTGGTAGCGTTCATCACAGTAAGTAAGGTGATAGGAGGGTCCGAGATGGTGGAGAGCGAGCGCCACGAGGCTTCGCCGCTGGATACGGCGTTGCTTAGTCAGCACTGAGGGACCTCCCTGCCTCGAACTCGTTCGGGAGCAACAGCAATGGCTCACGTAGACGCATTTCCTTATCCCCATCTAAGCCAGTCCTGGTGACTCTCATGCATCTTTGGTCGAAGGATCTCAAAATGAAACCTTCCGTTGGGGCTGTCAATGTCCAAGTCAACACAGCCGATATCATTCAGCGAACCTGCTAGCACTGAGCCTTCATGCCTCTTCCCTGTGTCAAGCTTTGCAAAGACGACCTGGTCTAGGGTAACTCTCACCGAAGATATCCTCCATTGTTATGTGGTCTGTCCTTCCCGCACCTGCATTTTCCGGCACTACTCCCGACTCAGAGCAACCTTACAACTTTAGGAATACATCCACGAGTGACCTCATAGATGTGTCCGTTACGTATTCTGTTATCTCATACATCACAGAATTATATCAAGGTCAAGCCAGAGCAAGGTCGGGGCGCTTCGAGTTGGTGTTTCGTCTGGTGACCCTGTATATACTGGGAGCCGGGATTTCAATGGTAGACTCTCACTCCCGAGCCTCTGTTGGCCTCGGTCAACGTTTTCCAATTGAGTTGTGGACCGTGACCCAAAGTTCTGGGGTGGTGGTGGCGGGGTCGAATTCTCTCCAGGTAATCACACCGGATGCCGTTAGGCGCGTCCCTGTTCCCTTTCAGGGAAGTGCTCCACTCACCAATTGCAAGCGATCACAATGAATTGGCAACAGAAACAAAGCCCCACTATCCTCACCCACCTCAGCGCCAGCTTCCTTTGCGGGCCCAGCTATGGATAGGACTCCCTACAGTCCAGCCACACACACGTCCCCTCGGCTAAACTGATTCCACCCAACCTCGATCAACGCATTTCGTCCCGCGTCAAAGGTTGCATGGACACAAGGTCTCTACGTCCACCCTTTTCCCTCGTCACAACCTCACCGCTAAATCGGTCTCGCAGCGGCCCTATTCCCCTTCCTACTGTCATGGTCCGCTCCCTCTGCTGCGCACCACCATTTACGACGGCCACTCCTAAACGCAACTACCCCTACAGCCCGCTCCCCGCTAGGGCTGCCATGTCCAAACAGGACGATTCTGAGTTTGCTTCTCTCATTTTCAAGCTAGAGGGCGGCGACCCAGAAGACGAAGTCCTCGAGCCTCCGGGCTGCCCCTCCCGAACACCAGGACCGGCAGGGCACCAACACTGCTAACAGCTCCGAGCTGGTGAGTATCGCGTTTCTTACACCCCTTTACCAGTACCTGAGTCGGAAACTACGCTTCGCAGAATGCAGTCGTGGGCGACCAAATACCCTACCCCATCCTCCCGTCGAGTCTGCTTCTGTCCCTCGTGTCGCAGCTGGGCCAGAGGCCGCCGATCGAAATTCGGCCGATGACCTAGCCGGGGCGACCGACCAGCCCTCGACCATGACTGCTCCCTTCGCGCCTGCTTCCAACTCGACTGAGAAGGCGCTCGCTAACATGAACGCTCTTTGAATAGCCCTAGGTTGAGGCTTGCGACACTCATCCTGCCTTCGCCGCAGGATTCTTACGCTTATCTCAACACTAATTGACTGTAACCCCTCGCCCCCCTTCCGTACGTCAACCTGAAGCTCCCCCTGGCCTGTGACCTCGCCTTCACACACTGGGCATCCCCCGCAAATCGTGGTGATTCCCTCTCCCTCCGACGGTTTTCGTACCACTCACACATCGGCGTCCACAGCCGGAACGCTTATTTTTCTCAACTGATACAAACGAAGCCTCCAGCCTGAAGCGCGTATGGAGGGGTGCTGCAACACTCGACTGTCTGTCTCGTCGTAGCCTAGCATCGAATGTGACATCATGTTTATGTTGACGGTACTCTATAAGGCTCTAGAACAAGAATGCCACTTAATTCAGGAGAATATTCATCCCTCCTGTGAAGATACAACGCAGAAGGCATGAATTGTGTCAGCCGAAACGACGATCTAGCGAACGGAACCGTCCGCCTTTGATGATGGTGATTGTATAACCTGTTTCAAACAGGAACGGAAAGCCTATCGTGCGATGTAAGAACACCAACATAACTCCGGATCGCGATTTAATCGGCCAAGGGTCTAAAGGGGGAATCGTCAAAAAGTCCAGTTGGCCAGCCCGCAATACGAAACCCACCTTTGCACAGCCTCCCATATTGACCCATGCCTCAAACTCATCGTATTCTTTGATAAAAATAAGATCCAGATCGCCGATGACGTTAAATAGGGCTTGAGCCTTGGGGCGGACGGCGCTAAAAAGCTGTAGCGTGATCCTGTTCTCCGGATGCCCTGGCTCCTCGACAGCGGCAATATCCCGGATGTATTGAAGTATTTTAGCCCAAGATTCGTCCAACTGGGAAACGTAGGGCCTGAGAGGAACCAAGGCTTGAGTATGTTAGCGCTTTCACTCACCACTTGAGAGACTCACCATAGACGAGGACCATCCAATTTATCCATAATGATCCGGAAATATTGATTTCTTTGCCCTCTAAGTTGCGCTTGATCTCCCTGTGGGGTCGCTGGATGCCGGATACGGAGCTCAATATCTTGCATAATACACCTTATAGGTTTGAAGACTCCAATAAGGCTTGCGTGCTGCGATTCACATGCATGACGAAAAACGTCGAGGCAGATCCTGCCGACCTCAGTTCCGTCGATGTTTTCGCCGTCTCGGAGTTCGAGAGCTAGGTGGAAGGTTTCTGCAAGAAGTGGTACACGCCACGTATCTATTCGGCTGTAGTCAAATCACTAAATGCCATTAGGCAAAAGAGATCCTTGAGAAAAACGCACCCTCGATATGATGTCTGTGCTAGTTCAAACAGCTGGGGAAGTAGTTCAGATGCCTCACCCGCTTGCCGGTCGTGATCCCCTTTCCAAGATAACATGTACAAGTTGGCTGCGCATGTGAGGGTGCATAACAACTGGTGAGATGGAGCGAGCTTTGAGAGGTTTTGGATGGTTCCCCTCAAATCCGGCGCCAAGATACCACGATGTGCACCGTAAATAAGGTCATTGAGCAAAGTTCCGAGGAGCCGGAGGTGGCTGACATCCTTCAGGTCTACATTCCATAAAGGATGTTCCAACATCACATTCTGCGCAAGGCAGATAAGGTTGTAGGTCTGTTCATCCGACAATGCTGATTGGGCTTCAGGTGAGTCTCGAATCGTCAGTGGTCGGAGATCAGGAGAGACCAGATCCATGATGGTCCCCACAGAAAGCGCCAAATGTAGAATGGCAGTAGCGAATGCTTTGGCAGCGGCCTCAGACATATTCCACAGCTGGGCAGGCGTGCTCCTAACGGGAAGGTAAAAGGTTGAATAGAGGTCGTGAAGTCGGTCGAAGAAATCGGCGTCGTTTAAAAGCTGACGTAGACTGTCGTCGTCGTCGATGGCGCAGATATTTGTAGCGGCGTGGATGAGGGCAGCAGTGTGCTCTGACGTTAAGATCACCCGCTTCACGGATGCGACAGCGAGGTCATTCGCTGTCTCCTCTCTTCTACCGACCCACTTCAGCCCGCGAGACGCAACCTGCTGCGCCGAAGCCCATCTTTGTGGGGATGATTCACCGGGCTCGTTCCGTCCACCTGCGTTCTTGTGTCGGTCAGTGAGGCAGGCCCCCGCCCACAAGACCTGGTGCAAGAAGGCTTTCACAAGAATGTAGAGCCAGACCGCTGCTACAACCACTGCCTTCATTTGATCCATTGTCCAGCAGAGAAGATGCGAAAGCGGGCTCTGATACGGACACATCCGGTCCCACGTGGCACACACTGCCGCTCCCACCGTAACTGCGAGCGCTGTCCCTACAACCGCGGAGATGGCGAATGACATGGGTCCGCTAAGAGTGCGGAGGTATAGGATGAATGCAATGCAGAAAATGACCAGGCCAGCCTGAAGCACGCTAGGGAGAACGTCGTCGAGAATGAGCTCCAGCCGCCAACGGTACGCTCCCAACTGCCTGCGGAGCTGCTCTTTCCGTTGGTGATCGGCGCCACCGCCACTACGCTTTCTGTAGTACACGAGCCATTGCTGACCGAGAACGGCGAGAAATGACGACATGAGGGCGCACGTCAAGCTCACGGCGAATAGGACATTGACGGGGTAGATTGTAGGGGGTGGGGCGAAGGTAGCCGATGGAAGGTCGACCTCGGAGTTAATGGTGGAATTCCCCCCTTTGACTAATTGCAACAATAATGCGTTGGTATCGTCCGCGGGGTCAGCGCTCATCATGGGAAGCGTGAGAGCTAGAAATGCAGAATTGACCCCGGCGAAGAGACCGGCCTACAAGTCAAAACGATGGCTTTAGCTTGAAGGAATGGCAAATAAAAGCGAAAAGAATGTACGAATATAAGTAGGCTGTCGAGCTGGGACTTGAGTCTTTTAGTCAAGTCGTCATCTAACTCGTTAGCCAACTGGTCGTAGTAATAATAGAACTTGCCGCCATCTTCCCCGAACCCAAGAGGGATTTCTGAGGGCTCAGTAATTGGTTGCTCAAAAATATTGGCCGTTACGTTTATCAAAAGTAACCAAGCCGGTGGGAAGGTCCGCGATTCGAGAGGTGGTGGAGAGGGAACGCCCTGGAACGCCACGAGGAATCACCCACGAGTGGTATCAATCGATGATTACCGTGGAAACCCGCTCACCCGGGGCGGCGGCGCACCGCACCCGGCCTCACAATGATAAAAATGAGGATAATAAATATATAGAAGCCCCCGAACTATGAGGGCTTAGAGTTCGAAGCGGATATACAAATATATTAAATTTTATGGACACACAAAAGGGAACTCACATCACAAACCTGCGACAACATGAATCACGCCCCGTTGACTGCTTACATAAAGAGGTCGTTCGAGTACGAGAGTATGTATGTTGGAAATACTACAGTAAGTACAATTTAGAAAGTGGTACCCCGTCGCTTTTGAAGATGAGAACTTTCGGCAGGAATTACCTCATCTCCCTGACCGAGTCCGCGATCCTCTCACCTCCAACCGTGGGAGGGTAACTATCGAACAGAACACTCACGGAGGAGACGATCCTCAGTTTGCTTCTCTCATTTCCAAGTACGGCTGGATGGCTCATGTCCGGAAGACGGAGTCTTTCCACACAGCGGTCCGCATGCCCCTTCTGAACACCAGCACAGCAGGGCACCGACGCTGCCGACCAGTTCAAACTGGTGAGTATCGCATTTTCTTACTCGGCTTTATCAGTCACTAAGTCGGAACTAACTCTTCACAGGATGCCGCTACGGGCGGCTAAAATACCATACACTGCCCTACTCATCCTTCCTTCGCGACACGCTTCTTACTCTTACCCCAACGCTACATTGACTTTAACCTCCTGCCCCTCTTCGGACTTCAACTTGAAGCTTGTGACCTGGCCCTCACACACGGGCATCTCCCGCAAATCGGGGAGATTCCCTCTTCCACCGACGGTTGGGTACCACTCACAGATCGGCTCCCACAGCCGGAACGCCGGTTTTTATCAAGTAATACAAACCAAGCCTCCAGCCTGAGGTGCGTATGGAGGGTTGCTGCAACACTCGACTGTCCGCTTCGTCGTAGCCTAGCATCGAGTGTGATATCTTGTTTATGGTTACCGCACTCCATAAGGCTCTACAACAAATACAGTGTAGAAGGCACGAATTGTGTCAGCCGAAACGACGGTCTAGCTAGCGGGGAACCGCCCGCTTTTGATGAGTCTGATTGAATAATGCGCTTCACACAGAAAACGGAAAGATTATCTTGCAAGAACACCAACATGACTCCGGATCGCGATTCAATTGGCCAGGTGCCTAATAGAGTAATCATCAAAGAATTTCAAGTTGGCCAGCCCGCAATACGAAACCCACCTTTACACAGCCTCCCATATTCACCCATCCATCTATTCTTTCACAAAATCCAAATCGTAGATATAGCGCGGATATTGGGTTGGAACCCTGACCCTTATTTCCCGATAAAGCTCCGAGGTGACCCTGTTCTCTGGATGGGGTTCGTCTACAGCGGCACCACCCCGAATAATACTGAAGCGTTTTGGCCCAAGATTCGCCCAAATTGTAAATGTAGGACCTGAAAGGGACCACGGACTAGGTATGTTACCGCCTTCACCAACCACTTGGGAGACTTACTGTAGAAGGGAATCATCCAATTTATCCAGAATAATTGATCTGCGTTGCGTTTGGTCTCCCTCTGAGATCGCTGCATGCCGGATACGGAGCTCAATATCTTGCATAATACACCTTATAGGTTTGAAGACTCCAATAAGGCTTGCGTGCTTCGATTCACATCCATGACGACAAACGTCGAGGCAGATCCTGCCGACCTCAGTTCGATCGATGTTTTCGCCGTCTCGGAGCTCGATCGAGAGCTATAGAGCCTAACCCCTCCCGCAGTCGCCCTATTTCTACTTCCCCCGCGCTTCTTTATTTGCAATGACTGCTCCTCTAACGGAACTATCTCTATATACAAGCTGCACCCCGCTAGTGTTGCCATGTTCAGATAGGCCGATCCTCAGTTTGCTTATCTCATTTCTATGTACAGCTAGATGGCTGTACAGAAGACCAAGTCTTTCCTCACACCGTACCGCCTGCCCCCTTCCTCAAACCAGGGCCGCAGGGCATCGACGCTGCCAACCACTCCGAGCAGGTGAAGTTGGGCCCGTGTGATGTTCGGTGCGGCAAATCGAGGTACACAAGATCTCCTGCACGAACGCTTTCGCAAAAATGAAAGCCCACACCGCTGCTACAACCACCGATTTCATTTGATCTATCGCCCAGCAAAGAAGATGCGACAGCGGGCTCTGGTAGGGACACATCCGGTCCCACGTCGCACACACTGCCGCCCCGACCGCAATTGCCAGCGCTGTCCCGACAATTCCGGAGATGATGAATGACATGGGCCCACTAAGAGTGCGAAGGTAGAGAATGAATGAAATGCAGAAAATTATCAGGCCGACTTGAAGCAGGTCAGGGAGAATGTCGTCCAGAACGAGCTCCAGCCGCCATCGCTGTGCTCCCAATTGCCTGCGGAGCTGCTCTTTCCTCTGGCGTTCGGCGCCACCACCACTGCGCTTGAGGTAGTACACCAGCCACTGTTGACCGAGAACGGCGAGGAATGATGACATGAGAGCGCACGCCAAGCTGACGGCAAATAGGACGTTGACGGTGTAGATTGCTGGGGGCGGGGAGAAGGTAGCGGATGGAAGATCGGCCTCGGAGTTAATGGTGACGTTCCCTCCTTTGACCAGTTGCAACACTAATGCGTTGGTGTCATCCGCGGCTTGGCGCTCATCATGGGAAGCGTGAGTGCTAGAAATGCAGAATTGACTCCAGCGAAGAGACCGGCCTACGAGTCCGAATTATTGTTTTAGCCTGGGAGAATCGCAGATAGAAGCGAAAACACTGTACGAATATAAGTAAACTGTCGAGCTAGGACTTGAGACTTTTAGTCAGATCTTCGTCTAACTCGTCAGCTAGCTGGTCGTAGTAATAGTAGAACTTGCCGCCATCTTCCCCAAACCAAATAGGGATCTCCGGGCGCTCAGTAATTGGTTGCTCAAAAATGTTGGCTGTTCCGTTCATCAGAGATAAGTAAGTCGATGCAAGGGTCCGGAATTCTCGATGTGGTTGAGATGGAACGCCACGAGGGACCCGTTGAATCACGGTGCTCTGAGCACGTTGCTGAGTCAGAATCCAGGGTTATCGAGCTCGAACACACTGGGGGGCCGCAACGATGACCTTCTGTAAGCAGGGTGTTCTTATATCCAGGAAAGCCAGCCCTGCTAGCACTCGCTTTCGTGAGAGACCCCGAAATGAGATATTATCCCTCGTTGAGCTCTTAATTTCTTGCATTCCTACCCTGAATACTTGTTCTTCATAATGCTGAATCTTACCAATCGAAGAAGTTGCCCTGGGGCTTTACCCGGTGCTCTGTGCACCTTGCATAGTCAACTCAACTGGACATCGACTTCGAACTCATTGGGGGCAGCAGAAATGGACTACTGGAGGTGCACCTCCCATTCTCCAGAAAGCCAGCGTTGTTGGCGTCCACGCGTGCTTGGTTTCTCGTTACACTTTTACCTTGGGTTTAGTACTATTTTATTCTCATTCTACAGAATGGCATTTTAAAACGGAATCGCCAGTTAATCAGGACCAATACTCAACCCGCCTACGAAGATAAAGTGTAAATGGGGACAAGCGATAACAATGCCAGCTAAAGTACCTGGGCAACCAACCACCTTCGTTCCCTGTGATTGGACAATTCGCTAAGCGTAAGTCGTAGACTTTCTATCTTCCAATGTGGGAGCACCAGCAAAACTCCGGGTCGCGGTGTAATCGGCCAGGAGTCTAGATGAGTAATTTGTTCACTAACTTCAGTCAACAATTGCGCGGTATGGGACTCACTTTTCCATGGTCTCCCATATCGACCCACGCCTCGAACTCGTCGTATGCGTTGTCGAAATCCCAAAACTGGAAGGGATAATCTGGCTGTTGAAATTTGGCCCGTACCAACTTGAAAAGCTCCAAAGTGACCCTGTTTTCGTGATGTCCTGGCTCCTGCGGAGCGGCAACGTCCTGGATATATTGGAGGGTTTCGCCCAAAGATTCGCTTAAATCGCGATGGTAGAACCTGAAAGTCAGAGCGGTCCGGATACGTCAGTGCCTTCACCCAATACTCTAGATACATACTCTAGACGATTACTATCCATCTTGTGCAAAATTATCCCAATATACTGATCCTTTCGCCTTCGAAGTTCCGCTCGATCTTGCTCTGGGAGCGCTGGATGCCGGACATCCAGCTCGATATCTCGCATCATGCGCCCCATGGATGCGAAGACTATGGGAAGGTGATAACCGTCGAATTCACATGCATGACGAAACACGTCTAGACAGATCTTGTAGACGTCGGATCGGTCTCTGGTCTCGCGATCCCGGGATTCAGAGGATAGATGAAGAACTCCGGAAAGAAATGGCGCGATCCACGTGGATTTCCGACTGTAGTTGAGCCATTTAGTATAACTAGCTAAGAGAGGCGCGTAAAGAAAGCTCACTCTTTATATGCCGTCTGTACTAATTCAAACATCTGGGGAAGGTGCTCGAATGGCCGTCCTGCTTGTCGGTCGTGATTATTTTGGCGAGACAATGCATACAACTGAACCGCGCATGGCAGGGAGTGGATCAATTGGTAAGATGTAGTGAAATTTGCTAGGTTTTCGATCGTGCTCCTCATCTGTCGTTCCAAGTCACGATTGAAAGGACCGTAAAAAAGGCCCTTGAGCACAATCCCGAAGAGTCGCAGAGGGCTGACATGCTTCATGTCTCCATCCGCTAATTGGCTGTTCAAGGCCGCATCCCCTGCAATAGCAGAAAAGGAATGAACCCGGTCATACGAAAGCACCGGTGGAGCTTGGGGGGAGTCTTTAATATCTACTAGTCGTCCCTCAGGAGAAACTAGGTCCAGAATGGTCCCCACAGAAAGCGCCAGATGGAGGATCGCAGCAGCAAATGCTTTGGCGGTGGCATCGGCAGTGGTCCATAGCTGGTCAGGCAAGTCATACCTAGATTTGTAAAAAGCTGAGTACAGGCTATGAAGTCGGCTAAAGAATTCGGTATCGTCTAGAAGCTGTCGCAGGCTGTCTTCATCGTCAATGGCGCAGATGTTTGTGGCAGCGTGGACGAGGGCAGCACGGTGTTCCGAGGTTAAGATCACGCGCTTCACCGACGCGACAATCAGGTCATCATCGGTCTCCTCTCTTCTACAAATCCGGGTTAGCCCGCGAGATGTAATTTGCTGAGCTAAAGTCCAATGTTCTTGTTGCAATTTGTCACGTTGTGGGGAGGGCTCGCCCGGGCGGCTCGATTTACTCGGGTCCGCGTGTAGTTCGTTGCGGCGGGTTCGGTCCCAGAAGAAGGCTTTCCACAAAATGAAGAGCCACATAACAGCTGCAGCAACCGGCTTCGTTCGATCCACGACCCAGCACAGGAGGTGTGAAAGCGGGCTCTGGTATGGACACATTCGGTCCCACGTGGCACACACCGCCGCTCCCACCATAATTGTGAGCGCTGTTCCTACAACTGCGGAAACGACCGTTGACATGGAGCCACTAAGAGTGCGAAGGTAGAGGATGAAAGAGATGCAAAAAATGACCAGGCCGACCTGGAGCACGCTAGGGATAATGTCGTCCAGAATGAGCTCCAGCCGCCATCGCTGCGCTCCTAGTTGTCGACGGAGCTGCTCATTCCGCTGGTGTTCGGCGCCGCCACAACTACGCTTTCGGTAGTACACGAGCCATTTTGGCCGAGAACGACGACATGAGGGCGAATGTCAAGCTCACGGCGAACAGCATGTTGACCGGGTAGATTGCGGGGAGAGGAGAGAAGGTAGCCGACGGAAGGTCGGCCTCGGACTTGATGGTAGCATTCTCTCCTTTGATTAGTTGCAACAACAATGCGTTTGTATCACCCGTGGGGTCGGCGCTCATCAAGGGAAGGGTGAGGGCGAGAAATGCAGAGTTGACCCCGGCGAAGAGACCCGCCTACGAGTTAGAACGTTAGCTGTGACGAATAACAAATAGGAAGGAAAGAGTTCTACAAATATGAGTAGACTGTCGAGCTGGGACTTGAGCCT
>WSTY01001381.1:0-10795 GCA_019633465.1 Tulasnella sp. 417
TAATTTGTTGGTTGATCTCTAATGAAGAAATTTGATATCAAAACAAAACGCCAAAGCCCGAGGCCTCCGAGTTGTCACACTGAACCAAGTGCACGACTGGTCGGATTGGGGTAGCTTTGGAGATTTGTGTAAGGCTAGGAGTGCGAGGGACGTCGAGAGGCATACGGTCATCAGAGCCACCAATCGAGATTCACAAATTGATCAGGAATTGAGGTTTATTCAGGTGATACTAGGTGGGGTGAGGAAGTGTTTCCGGAAGAAAACGAGTAGGGATGGATGAGGAGAGCGGGTTCCGTTGTTCCGAGTTTGGCAGAACGGAGCACAGAGATAAATAGTTCACGAGCGGGGAGAGATCAAGTGCAGTCGGCTCGAGTCAAACACCCGCCAAGGAGGGAGCATTACATTTCTGACATAGGTGGTCATCGCACTGGCCAATGGCGGTTCAGCGCGGGGTCCGATTACTAGTCTTGGGCCTCTTGGCGTGCCTTGAGCGTACGTACCTGATTTTCATCATAATCATAACTGAGGCCATATGCATACAGGGGAGAAGCCCTCGAAATTAAATGTACGCTTCAATAAATACACATGTGATTGTGATATTCCGAGGGGGGGCAGAACGCCGCTGATTCTAACACTCCGGGACCATTACTTTGCAATTGGCGTCATCATCTATGGAATGAAAGGGAGAGGGCAATTAAAGAGTTGTTTTTAAGAACGGTAGGGGACGTCAGCCGCACCTTCACAAACTCTGTAATATCACGAAATGACGTCAGCCTGCCGTTTCAAGGGTTTGCCGAGTCGTCATACAGACCTTCGTAGTTGATCAGACCATCACCGTTTATGTCAGCCGCTCGCATCATCTCATTTACTTCGGTATCGGATAGCTGCTGGCCGATAGCGGCCATGATCTGGCGCAGCTCGGCAGCGTTGATGGAGTCGTCGCCGTCCTTATCGAAGGCCTTAAAAGTCTGACGAATCACCTCTTCTGGCTCGTTGTCCTTCATTTGTCTAAATGATATGCGCAGAGTGGTCGTTCAAACCAAGGACTCTGGGTGGGTCTCAAAGAGATACTGACGTTACCGCCATCATAAGGAACTCCTCAAGGTCGATGGTGCCTGTGCCATCAATGTCTGCGTGGTCGATCATCTCTTGAAGCTCGACGTCGGTTGGGTTACGACCCAGTGAACGCATTGCATTTCCCAGTTCACCGATGGAGATACTGCCATTGCCATCTAAAATTGATAATTAGGGCACAGCTCGAAAACCACATGCACAAGGCCTTTCGTCGAGGTTGAATCATCGTGCAGAGAAAGGATACACACCCTTGTCGAACAGGGAGAAAGCTTTCTTGATCTCCTCGATTGTATCTTTAGTTTTGAGAAAATGAGCGTGAGCTCCTCAGAGGATACCGAGGGTTTCAGAAGCATTTTGGTCCTCACCCTCAGACTATGGATGGATCGACGGAGCGAAGCAACCGACAGACAGGCACGTCCATTCGATTGCATCGAATAAGTTATGTCCAGGGAACCGGAGATTGTGACCCCATGTGCGGTGCCGCAGATCCGGTGGATTTGAGAGCATTTCCCCGAATGAAAAGGTGGGTTCGAGGAGAGAGCACTGGCATCAGGACCACGCGCTCCCAGTCCGGGAGATGATAAGGACTCACGAGTTGAGCGGACATTAATAGAGTGAGACAGTGTGAGTCGAGGAGTGTGGTGGGGGAAAACGAGGAGAGATGGAAGGGGAGGCTTTTCTGATCGGACGACGCAGATCGATGGAGAGCGTAAGGCCCGCCTCCCTAAAGCGGTCAGCCTGGGATTCCTTCAGCTTCCAATAAACTCCTCGATAGTCGACCCTCACGCATCAGCCACTACCTAAACCTCACCAATGCCTACAGTCAACAACTTGGCAGTTGGGGTCTGACGTCGGCGACCCATCGGTCGGTATGTTGTCACTGACGGCGATGGCGGGGTCACATCGGGCGAGCCGGCCATCCCAAAGCTTCCAAATCGATACCGTTGTGCAACTCTGCTAAGTTCATTTCCTAAGGGGGCTCAATGCGCGTTGAAAAAAACTGCGGTGAAAGGTACGGGACGAGGGGGTTCCTGAATGTCTGGGGTTGATGAGCGACTAGAATAAATAAATAGCATTACCAGCAAGGGCCCGCATGTGGCTTAAAGCATGATCCACCAACATGGTCGCGAGCTTCTAGCGGTCTCTGAATCCAATCTTTCTGGTTGCACATATCGCGCCCCGCTTGTTCTCTACATATTTCCTCACGGTCATCGAACGACGTTGTGAGGTTGTCCCATTGTCACGAGAACGAACTGGCCAACTGTGCGAAGAACCGTCAGCAATCAGCTATCCTCACCGCGGACACCCAAATCAGCACCCCTCCCAATTCATTAAAGTCTACTCTGCAACATCCTAGAGTGTTACATTAGGCCCCAAACCGAAACTACCGCCGGCCGCCCCGATGTCATCCGCACTCCAGAGTACGCATGTTTCGGGGGCAGCTGGGTCGCCAATCTCGCAGCTTTGATGACTCAATTCTACAGTCGAACCCTTTCGAGGTGATGGCACGTGGGAAGAGTGCAGCGATTTTATCCGTGCTATCCGTGCGGCCGCATGGAAAGAGGGCAAGCTCCGAGATCTCGCTTGGATGGCAGACTTTGCGTCACTTTACTTCTCACACAAAGCCCTACTCTGGCACTCGCGACTTTCGGAAGATGTTCGTCAGGATTGGTCTAAACTGGAGACTGAGATCCTCACAAGATGGACACCTTCAGAAGGCGATGATGGGTAAGGACCAGGTCCTACGTTTCTGCTAACTGACCTCCTCTAACCACGACACTCAGGGCAATAGTTGAACCAACCCCAGCGGCAGCGCCTTCACTAGGCCACATCGAAAGAGCTAGCTCTCCGTTGCAAGGTCCCATAAAAATAGTCGTGGATGAATCAAGTACAACTTATTATCTCACGTTCCAGTCCGGGTACACCACATGCGGCTTGACGCAGGACGCAAAGGAGGCACTGCGTGTCCGTTGCAATTCCCTACCCAGCGGGACCCTACTTGAGCGGATAGTGAGTGCTGACCGAATCCTCAGTTGCCTTTCAAGTAATACGAGATATCCACTTCTGGATGGAGGATCATTGCTGCCATTCCTGGTTGGCAATTCAGTGGAATTCACCCTCACCCGGGATAGAAAACGGGTCTACCAAGTGGGTTTGGTGTTCAAAGACATGTCGGCTTCTCACTAATGGAAAGGTTTCTAGTTCTTCCTGCATTGCATGTGTTAATTCAGATACTCTAAAGTCATCCTGGAGACAAGATTACCCAATGCAGCTTCTCACATGCACTGTTCTGGAGAATGGAGAGATAATCCCTGTATGGAAGACGGATGATACCAACAGTATGTCTATTGCATCTTAGTTCTATCTTCGTCTTGGTTTCAGGTGATTGATTGACCTTGGTTTGTTTCCAGAGACGATACTTGTTACTTTTGTAACCAGTTCCATGCCCTTTCTCGCTGCAGATCCAATGGCGTATTCCAAGACATGGAGAAGCGAAAAGCGCGCGGTAGAAACATGATCAAGCATCATAATGTCTCAGATCTAATACCCTACTCTGCAGAGGTTGTTCATCGAGTGCAGCCAGAACTCCAAATAGGATAGATGATTTCCGGTCATACATATCATCTGGTCAGTCCACCTCCCTCCACTGTTATGTACGCTTCGAATTCGGAGCGCAGTCCACCCAACTCACGGCTTTGCAGATGGTTGTGTAAAATGTGTCATCTGAACTTGAATTAGCGATGGTTTTCCTTCCTTTAAGTCTCTGCATCTGGTAGGTGATCGGTGCTGACCCTATATCCCGTACGTAGTAGCTAACCGACGAGGCTGACCAAGGATTACGCCTCTCCCTCTAGCTTTCTAACTTTGACCTTCATGTTGCGTTGCCTTGTACTCTACTATGCCTGTAGTTGCTAGACTTTTTGTATTGCAAGGAAGCCTTGTTGGCTGGCATTCTAAAGCTTCTAAAAGCCACCGACCCTGGGCCGAACACGAGCGGTACAATTTAATAGCTCAGGGACCTCATGAGCGCCGAGAAGGCTCTGTATCATAAATGCTGAGATTGTTCATGACAGTGGTGATGAGACTAACCCTGCAAGACCCGTTGAGGGACACACCTATATATCGAGCTAGGCTAACGAGAGCTGGAACGCTGGCCAACTTTAAAGTTGGATGATTGAGGTCGGAAAGGAGTTGAAAGAACTGTCTGGTCGAAGAACTAGGATTGGGGGGGGAGGGGTTGTTTGCGGTGGTAGGATCGACGCGCGAGTAGAATAATTGCTGAGGAATAGCATCGCCACCACTGGCTCTGGAATCTGGATGTAAATCATGATCCGACAGCATTTGGGCAAGCTGCTCGGGATTCCCCGAATAATTGAATCTTCTGGCTCCCCATATGACGTCCTAGTACCTACACCCCCGACGGGCTATTACCCTGCAGTCGAAACAACAACGATGCAAGCTGTCACCTTTTTGGGAGAAGGTTGATAACCGCATCAAAGGAGGAGAGTCCTTGATTGTTAACTCTTTAATAAACGCTTCAATACTCGCATCAATTACACTTGTAATCGTGATATCCCGAAAACGCGGAGAAACGCGGCAGACCCAGCGGGAGGGAAGAACCCTACAGATCCCACCTCACAGAACTATTACGTTGACTCCATCATCTATAATATAAAGATAGAGAGTATCAGAGAAATTCGATTGAGGCAGCGAAGTGATTTCAGCCGCACCTTTTTAAACTCTGTTTGAGATACCATGAAGTGACGTCAGCGCGTAATTTCATCCGGAAGAGTCTTAATACGTACCTTCGTAGTTAATCAGACCATCACCATCAGCGTCAGCTTCCCGAATCATCTGATTTAAGTCATCCTCCGATATCTTCTCGCCGAGTGCATCCATGGCCTGTTTCAGCTCGGCAGCGTTAATGTGGCCGTTGCCGTCCACGTCGAACTTCGTAAAAACCTCCTTAATACGATCCTCTCCTGGGTCTGAGCCCCCCGATGTCCTAGGCCAATCACACACCGAATGGTTAAGCAAGCCAATGGCGACGAATGGGCCTCAAAGAGCGACCTACTTTACCATCATGGTAAGGAACTCGTCGAAGACGATGGCGCCCGTGCCATCAAGGTCCGCGTGTGTTATCATCTCTTCAACCTCGGCCTCGGTTAAGTTGTGACCAAGTGAGCGCATAGCATTTCCCAATTCACGGGCGGAGATAGCACCATCGCCATCTACAAACAGGTTCTGGTCAGAACCCTACGAGGCGTTTCGCCGAGGTTGAACGCCGTATAGAAAAAGAGCACACACCCTTGTCGAACAGCGAGAAAGCCCTCTTGATCTCAGAGATTTGCTCTTTGCATTTGAAAGAAGTCTGAGCGTTAAATCCTCAACCGATACAGTTGCAATTTGGTGCTCACCCTTAGACTACAAGTATATCGGCATGGTGAAAACAGCCGATTGGAGGGCATATCCACACGATCGGATGGGGTAAAGTATGGCCAGAGACACAAAGATCGAAATTGCCATTTGCAATACCACAGATCGTTTCCCGATACGTTCGAGGGCATTCCGACGAGATGAGGGGGGCACTGTCATCAGAGTCACGTTCTCTCAGCCTGCGAGGATATCGAGACTCACGAGTTGATCAGCCATTAAAATACGCTTAAGTGAGACGGAGTAGGTTGAGGAGCACGGTTGAGGAACAAGAGTGAAGGTGGATGAGAAGAGAGATTGGTTTGCTCTGATGGTATCGACCGGCCGACGCAAATCGATGGTGAAACGGAAGGCCTGCCCAAGAAAAGCGCCTAATGGAGTCAGCCCGGAGATATGGCCCCCTTAATTTTCTTCCAACCTCAAAGCTGGTCCACATCATGCATTGACTGCGATCTAAAGCTGGCAAGATCTCCGCACTTGAACGGCATCATTGGCTTGTACATGCTATTTTCCGACACATTTCCTCCTAATTCAACCAGTCCAACAATCATTCCACGCGTGTCTGATATGATTTTTTCTCATCCTATTCAGACTGGTGGTGAGCTGGCATCGCTCTAGCATTGGACTTAGAACTTCGAGATCGATGCCATTATCGATTGACCCCACTCTCCTGTTTTCCTTCGTGACCAGAGGAGCGTTGTGAAGCCACATAAACTGCCGATAAGCCGATGGAAGTATGTACTTCTGCGCCTGTACTCCAAAGCCTCTCTGAATGAATCCCTGCCCTCCCGACACTCGGAATCGTACTATGACCTACGGGAACAAGATCGTACTCATTCCCTCGAGGCCAGAAATAACGAAATGGATGAGTTAATTGCATAAGGATATGTTTGACGAGTGCCGGATACACTAACAGTGAAGCCGCATCGGCATTTCTGACCAAGATAGGCATGGGCTTCTGAAGAAAGAGGGCATTCTCAAGGTTTCCGGGATAAATTTTGGGATATTTTCAATACTTTTTATATAAAATTACGATAGGAAGGGGAAGCCTGACTTAGGGGGTGAACCAGATTCTCTTTCTTGGAATGCTCTTCTTGGACTGGCTTGACGGATTCCCTTTCTACTCAATAAAAACGAGTTTCAAGTGTCTCAGGACGCTGTTTTGAGAGTGAAGGCTACCCGGATGTGTGGTGGACGATGAGCGGTTCTGAAAGATGGAACGCCGAAGGGTGATGAGGTAATTAAGTTAAACAAATGGCGGAGCATAATCAAAAGTACTCGTAATAAACTATGGTTTGATTAGAGTGACTGGGAAGTGGGAGGTTTTCTCCGACGTAGTAAGCGCCTAGTTGCTCAGACCTCCGTGACAGGCCACCGGCCCCAGTCTTTACCCGTTAGACAGGTCAATGCGGAAATCCAACAATTACGTTCGAATTTAATCCATCTGCGCTTATGGTGCTCCGAAGAAGGGTGGTGTGACCGAACAGGAGTCTTATTCGGCCTCAACCTCCAGCCTCGGCGCTAGAACTACAAGACCAGTTATAGCACACGTGCTGGGTCAAGGGACTCCAGTATTTAAGCCGTCTCCGACCACTTTAATCACTATTCAGATCTTCATACCCTCAGCTCTATTCTAGAGTATTTTGTAAAATGGTTGAACTGGTAAGCCCCGGTCTGACCGCTTTTCGATGCAGCGTCATTGAATATGAAATCGATCCCCTCTGCCAATCTCCACCCCTATTTGACACCTTTACTGCTCTTTTGAATGAAAATTCCCAGACTTCAGGCAAGCAACCGTAGCTACAGCTATTCTCATAAAGATTTTGCGGGACTGATGTGACCGTGTACCTAGAGGAGCGCCGGATTTATCAGGGATTCTTCGATCGACTCGATCGCAGTATGTATTTTCACCAATAATCCCTCTCATCTTAGGTCCTAATGTCGTCGCGCCGCTGTCTTTGACTCGTTTCCCCTCGCTTCAAGACCACGATGGCAAGATTACCTTGGAAGAGTTCTTGCAAGGCGTGAAAGAAAATCGAAAGGAAGAAGGTGTGCTATCTGAAGAAGAGGCTCGAAAAACCTTTAATGAATGGGACATGAACGGTGACGGCGTGATTGATGGAAAGGAATTCTGGAATGTGATGATGATGTGGGTTTCTCCCCTCCCCTGAAGCCGCCGTCCGCCCCCAGGGAAGCCCCTGATGCTGAAACGATCGCTTAAAATTGTCTAGCAAGAAAAGGGGTTCGAGCCTGGAAATCATGAAGGACCTTTGGGAACGTTTCGACGAAGACAAGGACGGATTTATCGATAAAGAGGACGTCGTTAGGTTCTTCGACAAACTATTCGGCCGCGGCCAAATAGACAATCCGGAGGCTCTTAACGTCCTATTCGATGAATACGATACAGATCACGATGGAAAGCTCAACTTTGGCGGTGAGAATGACTTTCGTTCACCCTCTCGAGTCTAGTCTACTCATATCCTGCAAACAGATTTCATACCTTTCTCCGAAAAGTTATTCGGAGAGTCCTAGAATGGGTTTAGATCGAAATAACAATCAATCTGGACTGGGTGGGGCAGCCACATAAAGGAGGTGATAAGAGTCGCGCAGTTCTGGAGGAAGAAATGTCGGGGCCAGAGCACCCAACCTAGATCCTTTGCACACAAATATTAATCGAAGTTTTTAAGAAGAAAATTCTTGCGAGAGGGGATGAGTGCATTCTAGACCGGATCTCATTTCGTCGTTAACAACTAGGTAGGATATAGGGTCAGCCACATCCACCAAGTCCGTTTACCACAAAATTTGCTCCCACCTTCATAAACTCTATAAGACGCACGAAAAAAGCCAAACTTCATAAGTAAAACGATCAGAGTACCATGCTGGGCAGCACCGACCTTCAAAATTTAGTTGCCCATCGCCGTCGGTGTCAGCTTCCTTGATCAGGTCCTCGACCTCCTCCTCGGTCATCTTCTCTCCCAAATTCCACATAACGTGCCGCAGCTCTCCAGCATTAATTAAACCGTTCCCATCCTTATCAAATACCTTGAAGACTTCCTGGATCTCCTCTTCTTCAGTCGTATCTTTTAACCGCCTTCGATAGAAGAGGCAAGAGTCGCCAAGCATCAGCAGAAACCCTCAGCGGGCCCTCATGTGAGTGAAGAACGCACTTCTCCATCATAGCAATGAACTCCGGTAAATCGATACTGCCGTTCCCATCTGTATCCGCTTCGTTTACCATCTCTTGTAACTCGGCCTCTGTTGGGGTCTGACCCAACGCTCGTAGAACCGACCCAAGCTCTCGGGTTGTTATTGTTCCATCGTTGTCTGGATGCAGTAGCACCAGTCAATTGTGGAGGCAAAAACGGGCAGTGGGGTGCGACTTGCCCTTATCGAAAAGATTGAACGCTGTTTTGAGCTCGTTTTCCAACACGTCTGAATCGGAAGGTTAGACCCATTAGACCGTGTCCAAGTAGCTTGGCTTACCTCTTGGCTGATTGGAGAGCGAGTCAGGGGATACGCAAAAAAAGCGGTCCAAGAATGTAATTAGCACGCCGATAGGAGGCCGGAAAACTTGCCGATTCGGCACCACTGACCGGTTTTTCGGCCATAGGACAATCAAAGAGTTCTTTCAAGAGATCTTGAAGAGGATTCTTTGCGAGAGAAGGCCCGAATTTGGTGTTGTAGCTGAAGAAATGTTGCTGGTAACGAAGGGGGACGGAAGACCGGTGGTGGTTACAAGGCCGAAGGGGATCTGGGACTTCGTCATGCTGAGGTAATCAACGGAGACTTCCGAAGTATGAGAGCAGTCGGCAAGTGGAGTAACGGTTCAGATAATTCGTTAATTCCGCGACAAAAGTTCATATACAATGCAGCAATTCAAATAACCAAAAAAGCTAGATATGCTGAAGAGGCGGAGAACGTAGGACGCAAACCCGACAGAATGGCGGAAGGCTGCATATTCCAACTCAACGAGACCATCACTTTGACAACATCATCTATAGAGTAGAAAGAGAGAGCATCAGAGACGTGTGTATGAAACAGGGGAGTGGGATTAGCCGCACCTTCACGAACTCTGTTTGTGACATCACAAATGGCGTCAGTCACACGTTCCACAGTCTCCTGCAGCGCATAAACACGAACCTTCGTAGTTGATCTGACCATCACCATCGACGTCAGCTTCCCGAATCATCTCATCCACCTCAGTTTCGGATAGCTTCTCGCCGAGGTTGGTCATGACGTGTCTCAGCTCAGCTGCGCTGATGTAGCCGTTGCCGTCCTTGTCGAACACCTTGAAAGCCTCTTTGATCTCCTCCTCCGAGTCAGTATCCTTCATTTTCCTGAGTTGTACGCGCGCGCGGGGATTAGTTGGATCGATGGCTGTAGGTGAGGAGCGCTGAGGAGCGCGGAGGAGAGACTGACCTCGCCATCATGGTAAGGAACTCGGGGAAGTCGATGGTTCCGTTGCCATCGGCGTCTACTTCGTTGATCATGTCTTGCAGCTCGGCCTCGGTTGGGTTCTGACCAAGTGAGCGCATCACAGTTCCCAATTCACGGGTGGTGATCGTGCCATCGCCATCTGGGTGCAGAAATCCGGAGTTAGAGCACAGCCACCGATATGAACCCTGAGGCCTGTCGTCGAGGTTGAATCATCGTGCAAAGAAAGGAGACACACCCTTGTCGAACAACGAGAAAGCCTCCTTGAACTCAGAGATTTGCTCTTTAGATTAGAAGGAAGAACGAGTGTCAGCTGCTGAGCGAAATACAGAGGTTACAGTTGGAGTTTGGTGCTCACCCTCAGACTAGCCGCCCGACATCGACGGGGCCAAAACGAGCCGATAAACGGGCGCGTCCACGCAGTCGAATCGAGTAAGGTGTGACCAGAGGACCAAACCCCATGTGCAATGTCGTAGATCGTTTTCCCGGTCGGTTTGAGGGCATTCCGCCGAGATGAAGAGGTGAGGTCGAGGAGAGAGCACTGCCATCAGAACCACACTCTCCGGGTTTGTAAAGCGATCGAGACTCACGAGTTGATCGGCCATTGAGGTCTGTTTACGAGTTACGGGTTGGGGTGAGGAGTGTGGTGGAGGAAAACGAGTAGGGGTGGATGAGGAGAGAGGGTTAGGCAGTTCTGATATCAACCGGACGGAGATCGATGGGGCTGCTGACTCATGTCCGTGTTCGTTTCTACCCATGGCCAAGCTTAAGCGCCCAATCACCTCTCGGGAAATTGCCAGACTTTCGCAGGGTGTGAGATCGAAAATGGAAATTCTGGCAGGAAGCAATGGAT
>WSTY01001382.1:0-10782 GCA_019633465.1 Tulasnella sp. 417
AGGCGTCGGATAATAAAGGTAACATTGGAGGGACAAGAGCGGACAAACAAGCCACGACAGTCCGCAATGCAATAACCGTCCCGCTTTCATTACGCCCAAGATTTTTACCCCAAACGGATCTCTTCCCGGCCGCTCGTCAACCATCCACGGGAACCTCAAGATCGGCGGGCGAGGGCGGTAGCTCACGACAAGGAAACGCCCACACGGGTCACGACGAGCCAGAAAAAACTTGGTTGTGTCGTCTTCAAAATCGCTGAAAAACCCCGCCCGGAACGCGTAACACTTCCATCCCGCCCCTAGTCCCTCAAGAAGACATGGCGCCCACCTCGACGCTATCTACCTCACGCCCAGAATCGGTCTCGATCTCACACCCGCCCTCAGCTTCCAAGCCTCGCCTGATTCCGTACGTCGAGATTCCGATCTATCGGGGCGGGTTGGCGTCAAGACGGTCCATCCCCAGTTCTCGCGCTTCTTCGCTCAGCGTGGGCGCGCATGGGAGCTTGAAAAGGAAGGAATCGGAAGCAGGTCTGGTGGAGACTCCACCCGCGAAACGAGTGAGGAAACCGAGGGTCCCCGGTCCTCCAGTCACCCTCGTGAGTTTGCAACAATCGGCGCCCTCTTCGATAAACCCAGCGCGCTCATTAGGGTATAACGAGTAACTTACTGCGTTTCTTACCATATCCGTTTGCTTTGAACTTGCGTTGTTGCAGGCGGAGAGGGCCCAGTCGCTCCCCGGTCCTCCTCCCAAGCCCGTCTCAAGGTTCTTGCGAAGCACCCCGCGAAGCTCGGTCGCACCAGCAAATCAGTCCCATTTCAAAGTACCCGACACCCCATCCAAAGTCATTAGGCCTCGAAGACGGAGCTCGTCAACCCGAGAGGCTTCGCCTGCGGCGGATTCGCCACTTCCGGCCCTAGACTTCACGGGCGGAGAAGAGAGGCGCAGGACCTCATCAATAGAGCGCCCGCCTCGGACGGGCTCATCGCTCCCGGGTTACGACTTCACGGAGTTGGAGGAACCGAACGGGGAACCATTGTGGCGTCTGGAGGACCTAGAATTCCAGCCCCCTGACCGGCCTTCAACAGACGCAGGTCCCTCAGCGCAGCCCCAACTCACCGAAACTATTGAACACGAGCCAGAGGTAGTGCAAGAAGCTCAAGAGGAACCGCAAGAGGCGGGAAGGCCGCGCCGTGGTCGACCAAGAACGCGACAGCGGGATGCTGAAGATAACGCCGTCAAGCCGCTGACCACTCGACAGACCAAATTCGGAAGGCGAATTGTGACTCAGGTCATCAAGCGCAAGCCTGGAAGACCTCGACTAGACGGCGGTGAATTTGTCGTGAGTTGTGACTTCCTTTTGATCGACGAAGAAGAGTTACATTAGGATTAATTGCTTCCCCACCAAAACTTAGACCGTTATCCAAGATGGAGTTGAGTCCGTGGTTCGAACTCGCGACCTGAAGCGTGCCGCCAAGAAAGCCAGTCGCAGACCGGGTACCGACGACGAAGAGTCCAACGCAGACGAGGAAGAAGACCAATCCGAAGACGACGCCTACCAAGCTCGAGGACCCACCACCCGATTCCGGCTCCCACCCGCTCCCCCACCTGTACCGCGCGGTCCACCAGGTCAAGTCCCACAAGACGTCATGGCAGCTTACACATCGCACGCCGCCCTCCTTCAAAGCCGCACCGACTCCGGCTTGCCGCAGCTGTACGCCGCCTTCCAGACGTTCTGGGTACCCCGACGCGCGAACTACTTCGTCTTGATGGGCGGAGCCGGGAGTGGTTTACCGTATCCTGCGATCACCGCTCAAGGCGGTGGGCCCGGTTCCAGCACCGCGGTTCACCTGTCGAATCCGTCGTTCTTCTACTGGGATCCGTTACCGCTCGTTCCAGGTGGCATCCGCTGCCCGGCGAACGAATGCTCGAACTTGCTTCAACATGCGGGGTTGGTGAAGCAGCCCAAGAGGGTGTACATGGAGGGCAACACCGCGGTGTCGAACGACCCGTACGTCGGGTTTTGGATCGTCGCCGCTCGGTACAAGTGCCAGAACTGTGGGGTTAGAGGAACGGCGAACCCGAAGGTGTACAGCAGCTACGTCGCTTGGGACCAGAAGGTTTTGGAGGGTTTGCCGCCGTTGATCAGGTCGGAGTTTCCTGCGGTGGAGAAGAAGAAGAACGGGAAGAAGGCGTTCTTTGCTGCTGAGATCGCTGTGAGTGTGCTTGCTCGGCTTACCTGTGTGGGGTGGGGGATGTTTGGCTGATCTTGATGCAAAATGTAGCTTCCTCCGGAGCATAGGATGGACCCTCAATTCGTCTCGACGATGGTTCCGACTCAGCCGCAGCCGCTTCCACAGAATTTCACCTCTTCGGCTGCTGCAGAACCCGATGGCCTTTCAGAAGCACCCGTTCAACCTGGTCCAAGCCACTCGACGGTTCCGCCCGACGTTGGGCCGATCGGCGAAGCGCATGATGTCGCAGGTCCCTCCTCGCTATCTCGAGTTGCCTCTCCGCAAAGTATTCTAGCGCAGATCCAACCACCTCCGGCATCTGGGGGGTCGCGAGCGTCGGAGGAATTGGGCGAAGCTGCTGGACGACTGTTTGCAGAACTTCTGTTAGCAGGAGGAAGTGAAGCGCGTGCCGGAGGGTCGGAGGGTGCTCAGGGGCAAAGTGGTGCTGGGATGTCTCGGGACGTCGGTGCTGGACAGGAACCCAATGGAGTCTCTGCAACAACTCCAGGAACTGCCAACTCGTTGGACGCCGGATTGCCAGTTGTTGAAGGTGGGAACGCTGCACTTCCAGCAGGACCACCGACCGCAGACACCTTGGAGCAGCAGCCGCAAGCCGAGGAAGTTGACTCAACGGTGGACCAAGGTCCATCTGCGGCTGATGTTGAGAGACCAGCTGCAAGTTCTACCAGTCATCCTTCGGGAAACTCATCCACCATCGTCGTGCAACAGCATCAACCCCGTGCCGATATACCTCAACCGTACTATCCTGGATTGGATTTATCTTCCTCAACGCTTCCACTACAGCCGTCACCCTTTCAGACGCCTTCATCGACGCCGACACCTCCAGTGCCTTCCACCTCTGCGGCACCTGGACCGGTTTCATCTGTTCTGACTGGCGTACAGCCGTACTACGCTCAATTCAAAGCCCCCGCACCTCAAGTCACCGCCCCTCCCTCGATACACTTCTTCACGCCGTTCGCTCCGCCTGGTGGCGCTTCCGCAACCCCCGGAAGTGCGGTCGCCCCGTCTATTCCGTCTTGGCCACCAACTTTACCTCTCATGCAACCAGGACCCAGCGGCACCGTCGTTTCCTCATACTCAACACTCGCAGGAGCTGTGACCCCACCCGCCAACGCGAACCACAACCACGTCAGCACGATTCTTCCAGTGCCTGTCATGGGTTCATTCGACGCGCAATCCCAGGTCGTCGTGCAAGTGAAGAAGCGTCGAGGGCGGAAGTGCAGCAAGTGCGCGCAGCTTGGATGCAAGGGCGCGAATGGTGTGCAGTATTGTCCGAATCCGTGCGTCGGGTGCAAGCAGGCGGAATGCAAAAGACCTCATACCCAACGAGGGAATTTGTGCGTGGAAGATGGTCAGAGCGTTTCGGTACCTGCGGAACTCGTCCCCCTGGAACCGTCTCCCTCCAATTCCAACTCTGCGGATGGTAGCGGTGGGCCAGATGTCGCGCAAACTGACGTCCACATGCACGACGCAGAGGGTGAACCTGACCATGAGCCGAACAGTGCTGGTGTTTTCGGGATGGATGATATTCTTGTGTGACACAATATAACGTACACTTTCTGATTGTTTTGAACACTTTTTTTGTTGTAATTTCATATCTTCCACTTTTGGACATTCCCGGCGTGACATTTGAGGAGACGTGACATCTACGGACAAATATTGACATCGCGTATCTTGGTTGAAGTTGAAAGATTCCTTCTTTGATCTCTCGACTCGCCCTACGACGTCCAGAGCTCAAGCACGCCCTAGGCAACTCGGCCGTCTACGTCGAACAACTCGCAGCGCATGGAGAACCGGGAAGTGGAGGTCGATACGAGGGGAGAAAACCACGACGCCCGCCCCGCCCCACTTGATGGAGGCGAAATCAATGTCGGCAAGAGCACCAAACCACCACAGTCGCCGACCATAGGCTTTGCTGCTTTGAAGAGAAAGATGGAAGAGGCGGGGGTCCGTATGGATGACTTGGCAAGCAAACGACCGCGCAAATCACGAGTCCTGGGGCTGCCCAAAGCATCTGTAAGTACGCTTCATTCTTTACACTTTATGGCCCACAGTGATTAAACAGCGGACTTTCGGCGGGTTTGTCATGCTTTCAACAGCTCGCCCACATACGTCCAGTCCAACCTGAGCAGCAAGGGGCGCCCGTTCGTCCCCTTGACGTCAGCGTCGAGCTTCCGATGGCTGACGCGACGAATACGGGCGGGACCGATATCGAAGAGCCGGTCATTCCCGCCGCGCCAGCACTTTCAGTCGCTGACGCGACAAGTATGGATGAAACTACTGTTGAAGAGCCTCTTGTACCCGCTTCTCCAGCACCTCCCGTGGCCGACCTGACGAGCATCGAGGAAACTTATGTCGAAGAGCCTCCGTTTTCCATACCTACAGCACCCCTCATGACCGAAGCGATTTTTGAGGAAACCTACTTTGAAGAGCCTCCCTTATCCGCCTCTCCAGCTCCAACGGCCGTCGAACGCCGGACTTCGACGACTCCCGTCGTATCGAATCCGAAACCAGCCAAAGCTCGTCCCAAGAAGCCCATACCTCTAGGACCCCAGATCAAGCGCGGCACTGGTAAACCAAAAAAGGACACGAGTGGACGTGTCGTGAGTGGTTTTTTTAACCTTTGCCCCCACCCTATCCCGTACCTTACTTTATCAAAACTTTATTAGATGATTCTTCGCAACGGATTCGAGCGCGTCATCACCCCTCGGGACGTCCGCCGGCTGAACACCTCAGTTGGCTCCAATGCCAGGAGTTCGTTGCCCGGCTACCAGAATTTCAAAGACTCGACGGACGACTGTTTCTTTGATCTGCTGACTTCCGTTGAAGCCGCGCTTCTCGACAATGGAACCGCTCCGACGAACTCACCCGACCCAAAGGGTGCGAGCCAGCTGCCTTCGACTGCGACTCAGGTAGAAAGTAGCCAGAACTTCGAGTCTCAAGCTGGTGCCAGCGGTACTCAAGATATCGGTATACCAGCTTCAGTTATCACAATGTTCAAGTTTTTGCTACCATCCCTTTACCGTCGGTCGGCGCGAAATATACCGGAACTATACGAAGTCTCGCAGACGTTCTGGGCTCGAAAGGACGTGGGGAGTACCATCGTTAGTGATTCCGGAGCTTCGACGTCAGCGGACCTGCCATCCGAGCCCACGTTCTTTTACTGGGACCCCATGCCCCTCACCAGCGATCCCTTACTCTGCCCTTCAAATCTATGCAAGAAGGCGCTGGAACGCTTCGGTCACGCGCCAGCTCCGAAGCCCGCGTTCGTCCAGCCCGACGATTTGGAAGCAGCGTTTTGGATCATTGGCGCACGGTATCAATGTATCGATTGTGCTGAGCAGGTGAAGGGCAAGGGCAAGCAAAAAGCGCACCCGGGTTACCTTGCGTGGGACGAGAGAATCATGACCCAGCTTCCAGCTTCGATTCGGAAGGAGTTTCCGGCCGTTGAAACGGAGAAACGGTTTATCGTTGCTGAACATCATGTAAGTTTCTTGCAACCTAGAGGACGTGCTCGAATATCTCGACCTTTTTTTTCTGATGATGGTTCCAATTCGTTTCAGAGGTCATTACGACGGTGGGCTGATCTTCATTTCGAGAAGAACGAGGAGCTCGTCTCGCTGTCCCGAAATTGGCTCGATCCGACGGCGAACGGAAGCATCCCTGAACCCGACGACGCATCGCAAATTCCTTCCTCCAGCAAGCCACCACCTTCTCGGAGCAAGGCGCGCTCGGCAAGCCTCACGCCTTCCCTCTCGACCGCGTCCACGGAGCTGCCGAAACCAAAGGCCAAACGGAAATGCAGCAAGTGCTTGCAGGTCGGTTGCCCGGGAAATCGGGGCTTAGCGCTGTGCGACAATCCTTGCGCCGGTTGTAAGCGATATTGCTGCTCCGAGCCTCACCGTGCGGGTCGGAACCTCTGTATGAAGCCGGACCGAGGGACCCCGTCCAAGCCGAGCCAGCCGAATCCCGAGCCGCCGACGGACATTGGGGATATACCTTTGGTGGAACGAAGCGCATCGCCTAAGAAACCTATGGTCAACGAGGACGAGGAGGAACGGAGTGTCGACGAGGCCCTGCGTCTCATTTAAGGCTCTTTGACCAAGCGTCAACTGTATCGTTTCAAGCACCCAGAAAGTAGCAGAAGAATTGGATCGCCGCAAGTTCTTTACTCTGTATTTTATTCGTTTTTATATTACATAATTTGAGCAACTGGTCAAAATGTACTCCTGACATATTTTGCAAAAAGGGGCCGTCGACCCTGGAACAAATAAGAGGGCGAAGTCTGAATTCCAATATTAATCCTCAAAGACGTTAACGACTTTCTTCAGCACTTCCACCATTGGGGACGATGGCGACCGAAACGAACGATCGACATGCATCATCATCGCCAAGAACACTCTCCTCATCCTCAAAGAAATTGCTGGCCATGCAACTCCGATCTCAAAGCCGTACCCCTGCAAACGCGCTCCAACTAGACTTGGTGGGTAGCGACGGCCCACCCGATACCGCGACTCTCAGCGACAGGGTCGCCGCAAGTGACGTCAACTCGCATGCCGCTGGGTCTGGAGGGGCCAGTGGGCGATTTGAAACTTCGCCGCCTGCCTCCGCACCCTCGTTCGGACTTGGCTCACCTTTTCGTCCCGCTCCGGTTGCAAACCGGATACCGTTTCGAGACCTTCCGACTTCCCCAATTACTTCCTATCAGTCAAGAAAACGAAAGCACGTGGAGGGGGTTAATGAGCTGGGAAGGTTACCGTCTGCGGGTCAGAAGAGGAATCGTCTACATGACGCGTCTGATCCTCTAAGCAATGATGTGGGTTAGAATTCTCTCTCAAATGCGACCTTTGAATATGACTTATTTTAACTCGATTGACCTTTTTTCGTGTGTGGCAGCTCGACACCGTCTCTCTAGATGACGAAACCACGATCCGAACTCCGACATCTATGCCGCAATTCGCTCTTCAGGACCCGGAGCCTGTTGGACCTTTTACTCCAGTCTACGTAGCCAGGACCATACAGCGAGGGTTGGATGCATTAGGTCAACCATATCCTCCAAAGCAGGGTCTCTACGATTCTCCCATTGGACTCGGATGTCGTTCACGAGGCACGGAATCAACCGACCACAGCGATCTCGATGGGTCGCCCCTGGCAATAGACACCCCTACCTTCTCCCCGGAGCCCACCCCTCCACCGTCACCGCGGAAGGACTCGTTAGAGTGCCTTTTCGAGAACGAATGCCTCGTTCCTTCGCTTCCAACTCAGTCCCAACTTACCCAAGCTCGGATGCTAGAGACAGGAAAGACACCGATTTCAGTCGCCGACTGTGCCAGCTCCAGGTCAGCCGGGTCGATTCCGCCCGGTGTTCTGGACGCTTTTAAAGAATACCTTCCTCTCCTGGAGGGACTTTCGGAACCTGGTCTCCCTCTGTTGTACGAGGCGTGGGGTTCCTTTTGGGTCGGAGGGGAAGGTTCAACAGACACCACCAACTCAGCATGCAATCCGCCTTTATTCTTCTGGGACCCGATGGCCATTGTCGTAAGTGGTGTTCGATGCCTGGCTCCTGGGTGTTCCAAGCCTATGAGCCGAGCCTCGATCTTGGAAGAACCGAGGTCAGTTGTTATCACGCCAACCTCCGTATCAAACAGCAAGGCGGTATACGACGATTTATTCTGGATCATTGGAGCTAGCTACCGATGCGACCAATGTGCTACTGGACGCTGCCGAAGCTATGAAAGCTGGGATCCACGAATCCTCGCCTCCCTTCCAACCGAGCTCCAGGCAAAGTTTCCAGCAGTGGAGCTAGATGGCCAATTCATAGCTCTACCCAATTTTGTGAGTAACGCTAACTGTGATTCCTGCTGAAGTTTCCCCAATGACCAGTGTAACTTTTATCTCCAAGGTACATGCCGAATATCGCTTCGAGTGTTGCTGCCTCCCGAACACCCCCCTAATCCAAGACCCCAACATTGAAATCTCCACATCCTCTAATCCACCGCCTGCTGTAGCCACGTCTCTCGGAACTAATCTTGCCAACTCACTCGAGGAAAGTCCACTCCCAAGAAAGGACCGCACTTCCACCACCCTCGGAGGCACTTCTCTAATACGGGCACCATCGTCTTGTTGGACCCTCTCCCCCTCGCTTACGCTCCATGAACAGGATGAAGACATCAGTTCTGAGCTTCCTCTCACTCGTTGGTCTCCCCCAAACCCAGGATCGCCGAGCTTGCCTCCCGCCTCAACTACGGGAGCACCAACCTCGACTCTCGAGAACACATCTCATCCCGGGCCAGAGGAGTTAGTTTCCCTGGATAGAGCACCTATTTCAGTACGAACTGATCCATCAGCTCAAGCTATTTGCTCCACCGCCGGAACCGAAACTCAGAAACTTCCCCACGAGGCCTCTCATTCAGCGGACGACCACCCACCCGACCCTCCACTTTCGCAAACGAGACGCGGCAAGGGCACCACGGCATCCAATGGAGGATCACGAAGGAGAAGCCGTCCGATCACTGTGTACACGAATAATCTACCTTTAATCCCAGTTCCTCCCTTAGCTGCGCCAAAGCTGTCGTCGATTCCCACAACAACTCCCCAGGCCACCTTCACCTACCCGATTGTTGCCTATCAAGGACTACGACCGCTTTCTGCTACAGCCGGATTATTCGCAGTTCCACTCGCCGACGGATCTTCAACGGGCACTACAGTCGGAACCGCCTCACAAGGTGAAGGAGGAGATGCAGCACCCTTATACACACCTAGACGTTGCAGCAAGTGCGGCGTAAAAGGTTGCACCGGTGGACGCCGAATCAAATTTTGTACGAACCCTTGCGTTGGATGCGGGCAAGCTGATTGCGACAAGCCCCACAGTAGTCGGAGGCATAATTTGTGCGTCGCACTTTTGCCTGGGCAGCGCAAGAGTAAAGGCAGGCGCAAATCCGACCGAGACGTGACGGGCGTTAAAGGAAGTCGGAAGAGTCGGAGGAGCGTTCCAGGCGACTCGAATCTTGGAGAAGACGGTGCAGAGTTGGAAGCTCAGCTTGGGGTCGATGTCGGTGGCGTAGAGGGGCTGGAAGACTTTGACGGTGTAGCCTTCGAGGATGGATAGTTCGACGGGTTCTTGCTAGAGGGGTTCGCTCGATCCGGGTGTTTGCAGCGTCGATTCGTTCGTCTTGAAATCGACGCTGGTCTTGGAGGATCGCATCTCGTAAAGCCCGTCAATCACACCTCAACTTGTTCTACAATCACAGCAATTGTAAATCCATTGTAGTAGATGATTATGTAATGAGGGAGGGAAGGAAAAAAAACAGATCCAACGAGTTGATTGACACTGGTAAAAGAAAAAAAAAAGGAAGGAAATGATGGTAGTGGCGGCGGCACGATCTGTATGCAAATCCAGAAACGGAAAACGATTTGACTTGGACAGGGTCTCTATGGAAGTGCGTTTAGCCTCGACACCCCCTGGAAACAGGTTTCAAAACGAGAAGAAGGGGGAGAGCGGCGGGACGAAGGCGATCATGACGCTGGGGCCCGCCCAGGAGACGTAAGTGGTTTTGATTTAAGTTCGTCGGCAGGGTTTTTGGGACTTGAAGGGTCGTCGATGTGAGCGTAAGTGACGGTGCGCTTTTCGTCGATTTGTTCCTGAAAATCAGAAGAGGGACAGAGAGCGAGCAGGATCGTTAGTATGAGAAGGATAGGTGAACATATTTGTTAACGCACCGCTTCGGCATTCTTCTTGAGCGCGTCCAAGTCGAACGGCAAGGCGACCTTGTCCTTGTTCGCCCCAAAGGTTGTCGCCATTCTGCGGGAAGCCATAACGCCCAAGACAGCCTTGCGGACTGCACAAATTTAACGAAAAAAAAAATCCAGTTTAGTGTTTCGGTACGACAAGAAAAGACTCCCAGGGGGGGGCAGAGACGGAAAACGTACAAGTCTTCTTGGCGTTGAAAGCCTTCTGGAACGTGGGCAGCAAATCGGCTTGACCAGTAGCGGTACTGGGGTCCGAAACACCCTGCTTCTTAGTCTCGGCAAGCCAAGGATGCTTCAACGCTTCGGCAGCGGTGGGCCTCCTTCTGGGGTCGAGGGTCAAGCAGCTTCGAACAAAGTCGCGAGCGTTTTCGGAGACGGGGTTCCAGTATTCCGCGGGCTCGAACTTGTAGTCACCCCTGATGATGGCTTCCATCTCTTGCTGCTGGGTGTCTCGATCGAAAGGTGTGTAACCGCAGAGCAGGAAGTAGGTGATGACGCCCATGGCCCAGACGTCGACTGGTTTGCCGTGGCCAGCTGGTTATTCGGGGGTGGGTGGAGGTGGGAAAGGTGGGAAAGTTAAGCGCGCGTCAGTATGGATTCGGAAAATGACTGATAAGGTTAGAGGGGCAGGGGTATCAACGACAGCGAAGCAGCTGGCCATCCCGGCCTTGATGGAGTGGTTCGAGGGGGTTCTGGGATGAGGGAGCACTACTCACTCTTCTTGAAGATCTCTGGAGCCATGTAACCAGGTGTGCCGCAGACCTCGGTCAACATCGTCAGGGT
>WSTY01001383.1:0-10778 GCA_019633465.1 Tulasnella sp. 417
GACGAGGATGAGGAGGTGCCAAGGATCAGCCCCCCGCCCATGTACGCAGCATCTCTCGAAGAAGCCGGTGAGAGCAACAAGCAGCAGCAACAGCAGCAGTTTCGCGGAGGTGAAGTCAAGGGACTCGGACTTGACACGAAGGGCGCGCAGACGTATTGGTCGCCTGTTTCGGGTGGCATTTTCGTCTCCTAAGCGGGGCAAGGCATGAACGCATCGCCCCAGCCTGCTTTAGCGCGTCCTCTCAGAGGAAAAAAGTCCAAGTCGATTCCCTTCTTCCCCTCCCCGAAATTTCTTATCCCTCCATTTGTACACGCCATCTCCCCTCCAGCTTCGAGTTTCCAGCACCATCACCACCACTCCACTCCCTTCTCTGAAACGACTATGGACTATGACTTCAGACCCAGATTCAACAACTTATGCCACTAGCTCGGGGGCAGCGCCACAACCGACTTATGAATATGCCTAACGACTTTTAATCTTTATCACGACCTGCACCGACCCCGCCACCCCCCAGCACGACCTCAACTCGATTCCCTGTTCCTTCATTTTTCTCCTTCGACGATCTCTTGCCTTAGAGTTTTACGACCCTTTCTTTCTTTTTGATTCCCCCCTTCTTCGTTCGTTTCAATACCCTTTCTTTTCGGTTTGCCTTTTTGGGTTCTTGTTTTGTGCCGTGTGTTTTCAAATTCAACAATCATCAATTCACTGTGCTCGTCGTTTTTCCTTCTTTTTTGTGTATTGTACCATTTGCATCATTTGTGTACCTTATTATAAAACAAATTCGCGTTTGGGTAAAAACAGTGTGACCTGAGCTCCGCCGGTGTGTGTGTATTCAACACTCGAGTCATTCCGAGGAATCTTTCCAATGTGATGTGAAGGGAGACTACGCTGGAGATGAAAATGCGGGGTAAGGACGTACAAGGGTCCAAGCCCCAAGACAATGCGAAGAGTCAAAGGGCCATGGCCTCAGCTGATTTCATCCAACTTTATTCCTGGAGGCCCGATTTGACTTCGCAGGCCAGGCAATGCAAGGCGTGTTACGCGAGACAATAAAATTAAACATGGATCATAGAACTCCGACCTCCGGTCCTCGAGCAAGCAGGTTCGGGCTGCACCATCTACCGCCTCCTGTGCCTTTGCATCCCCGGTTGACGTCACTGCTGTACTCCTCGTCTCACTCATTGGCAACCTTGGTACTGAGCCCGGCTTCGCAAGCCTGACCTCATCTCTCACGGAACCTCCTGTTCCCTATCGTGAAGGGCCTCAGCTATTGTGGTTTACAGGTCAAGGAACCGAATCGACTACGAATGGCCAAGTACAAGCCTGTTCACTCGAGGTGCCCTAGTGAAGCGGATGGGTCATCCCTCTCGAGCCAGATGGAACAAGCAAGGCTGCGCAATGGCCGCGTGCTGGTTGCTTTCTTCGCCGCAACCGAGTAAAGATGCAGTCCCCTGCTCCTGTTCCCAGAACTGGATGCAGGCAATCAGGCGCAGAGAGTCTCAAGGATCGGGCCGGCCTGGAAGCACCGTGAGTACAGGTGTTGATAGGCAGGCGGCTTCTGTGGAATTTCTCGAGTGTTTGGCGCCTCAGCGTTTTAGACTGCGTCCTCCTTTCTCAGACCCGAAATTTCGAGGAATCCAGGCTCGCAACAGTAAAATTAAACTCAAGGAGAGCCAAGACACGGAGTAGATTGTTTCGAGGCGAATACGAGCCCAACAGCCTTGTCGTCGCTCGTTGCAAGGGCTACTGCGGTGAAAAGTCCAGGTCATATGTTTGTCGCTATTGTTCCAGAGCGTATACTCCAAGTTAGCCGTGGCAGATCTAATTCCGAGATGGTGGAAATCGGAATACGGCGAGCCCAGGCCATGCATAGACCCGTAGCTTGATGCTAAGAGGATGCCTTCGACTGGTTCACAATCCACCGAGATAGTAGAGGCAATTCCCTTCAAAACCTTTCCCTGGCCTGACAGTCCCAGGGTCGAGATACGAGCTTTGTGGAGAGGGGGAAGATCTGGAAACCTTTGCATCACACGAGAATGAAACGAAGCCGATCGAAAGTCAAGCGGGAGAAAGTCCAAAATGAAACTTATTTAAAAGGCCGCTAAACAACAGGTGAGGGGTGCAGGCGGCTCGTGGTGTGCTTGTCTCACTTTGGGGCACTTGGTGAATGGTCTCAACGTGCCATCTGTTTTAAGACAGGTATTGAGACACATGGGCAAGTAACAGGAGGGTAGAGGTCTCACTTTCTACGGATCTTTCGCGGCAAAAGAGGCTTCTCGTCTATTCTGAGCTCACTGCGATGGGTCTTAATGGACGCGAACCTCCTAACTATGAACCAATGAACAAATTACTTCGCAAAATAAAGCCAAATGCTGTGTCTTGTGTGTGTACGACAGCTTTTTATTTGGTTATCGACTGGCATGATCGAAGTCTTCCGCCCTTTTAAGAAACGGTACCTCGCTTCATCCCACATGGCACTGTGCGGAAGAAGACCATGGGATGATACTCGCCAGCTCCAGGAATGGCTGAACACGTAGCCTCCTCATTCACCGGAGCAAATTGCCGTGCATAAAACTGCAGTCTTCTTGCTCAGTTTACAGTCGCGCTAACAAGGCCGCCTAGGCGTTGAGCGTTGGAGGCAAGTTGCTCCTCACCGCCATTTGCTCCTCCAGGATCTTTCTAGAGTCACTAAATCGCAAGCTTCGATGCTGGCAATTGTGACGAGCTGAATATCTTTCCTTCAATAAAAGACTCGATCTTTAGCGGTCCAAGTCGCTATCTTTTTCCGCCCTGAGCACTTTCTTCGAGCTCCTTACATGTATAGACGCAACATTACAGACCCAATTTACCGACAAGGCGGAGGAGCAAAAGATATGATCTTTTTTATAGAGTAAGTGATACAGAAAGCACACTTGAATGCGCTAAGTATGGTCCGACTATTCGTCGCTCCTATTCTCCCACCATGTTTCACCAGGGCGGCTCTACAGCATGCCTATCCGCATCCGCTTTCGGCTAGGCAGATTCGCAAAGTAATAGGTATATATCAGCCTTGGAGAATACAAGCGTGTCGGGGCGTGGACAAGAAAGCGGCCGCGGAGGTGAGACCACCAGCATCTATGACCGTGGCCGCTACAGGCTCACATGTCCTGAAAGAATAATATAAGATGGATTCTCTCAAAGTCGCCAGCTTTTGCGCAGGACACTCGCTTTCCTGGGTCCTGGCGGATGACGGGGAATCCCCTCGTTCGAACCCCGGGCCTCATGCCGAAGTACCCCTTTGCAAGGGGAGGACCAATGCCGCCGGCGCGAGTCACAGCGACGGCAAAAAAGAGACGTGCATTGACCACCGCAGACTTAAAGCGAGAATATTTGTGAGTTGCTATGGTTGCCGTTAGATCCTCAGCTAAACAGACATCGACCTCAGAAACTGGCTGGATCGCCTGTATGCACCATTTGGCTTTCCAGGAGGGCAGGCCCTAATGGTATAGAGTAATAGCGAAATGTAGTTGGCCATGTCAGTCAGGCTTGGGAGTAATTCAGACGCAAATAGACGAAATGTCTATCGCCTTATTATGTATTCATGCAACGAATAGGCCGCACATGGCACAAAAGCATTAATAACCGTGAAAGATATGACGACCCCAGAACCTGTCTGGTGCCGCTGCAAATGCCATGCCCCCTAATGCACAATAGAGTTGGACGCGACGTGTCGGAACTCCCATTCGCTGCTATGTCACTTAGCCCGCCGATCACAGTTCAACCAGTTGATGTGTAACAACGTACTTGATTCCCCGTTTAACGTGTTTACGTTGGCGAAAGGTGGGCAGCTGGACGGAGAGTATAACAGGTCAGTCCGCAATTGGAGTGTGATCGTTAATCTTGATCGAAAGTCTGAGCAGTCAGCGATATAACTCAAAAGCTCCCCTCCGGGCTTTGAGCGACCACCCTTCCGCTTTCAGGCACTACAATTGAGCTTGACAACAGGCCTCCCTCCGCTCCTATTTGAACTCTGGTGAAAAGATGGGTTCCGGAGGAAAACGAAGACGGACTGATGTAATACACTAAACTCAGGCATAGAGGGCCAACAATACGCAAAGGAAGTTTACAGGCCCGAAGATCATGAGAGCAAACACAGGAGGCTGGGGAATGGAGAATAAGGAGCAAAAAAGTGGACAGAGAACGTGATGAAAGAAGCGAGATATGGAAGACGTGACAGGGGCGAAGAGACTCTGGGGGCCGAGGTCAAGGAGGGCGATCAAGTGCGCTCACATGGAGAGAGAATAGCTCTTCAAGTTGACTGACTCAAGAAGAGCAGTCAATCTTTGGACGATTGTCGGTATCGAAGGCCTCGCGTTCGGCAACTGCGACCAGCACTCCATTAAGAGATCCTTGATCGGTCCCTGGAGCTCCGGGTATTCGCTCCAGTCTTCGACGGGGCCGTTAGAGCTTTTATTATTACAAACCTTGAACATAATCTGGAGCCCGCTTGACCGGGGGTAAGGGAAACTTCCCGTCATGACCTGAAAAAGGGTGAGCACACAATAGGAAGGCAAGTTGAAGGACGTCATTCACCGTAAACGCCAAGCTTCCAAAGCTGTAAACGTCGCTCTGGCAAGATCTTGAACCCCCAAGAATTTGTTCGGGGGACATAAACGGAGCGCTTCCTTCTTTTCCGTGGGAAGGAGTGTACATCCTCTCCTCGCCCAGGATTGTTGATAGACCGAAGTCAGTCAAGAGAGGCTCTCCCTCGTCAGAAAGCAGAATATTTTCCTATGAATGATTAGGTGTAAGTCCTCAACCAGAACCTAAGAGAATATAACGACGCACAGGTTTGAGGTCCCCGTGAACCACGGGCGGGCTACAAGAGTGCAAGCACTCGAGCCCCTTCGCGACACCAAGGAGCTATGGATCAAAAATCCTACTGTCAGTACCAAGAAGTGTCGAAACTTAACAATTCTATCACGCACAATGTGCACCTTCCGAGCCTCAGAAAGGTCTTTTAAATGAACCTTTAGACTTCCTTGGTCGTACCAAGGGGATATGAACGAAAGATTTGGAGTCAAGGTCCAGCCAACGAGGGGCACGACGTTTGGATGGTTTGGTAGGCTAGACCAAGTTATAGCCTCCTGCTCAAACCTCTGTGCGATTTAGTTCTTAAGTGAATTGACTCGAATCAATACTGGAACTTTGGAGAAAGACGAACCTTCAGTAGTCCCAGTCGTACCCCTGGGTCATCTCGCTCGCTCAGCCCTACAGAGCGAAGGACCTTCAAAGCGACCTAGTTATGTATATAAGTGTTGCTGTAAGGGGGTCGTTTGAGACATCACTATCGTGTAAACGCATACCTTGGTGGGAAGTGCTTCCGACGGCGTGGAGAACCGGATGTTACATCGCCAAACGTCACTAAAACCACCCGCGCAAAGAGGACTTCCTTTCGGCTCCTCAATAAACCCTAATAAAGACCGGTTTACCGGGAAGAAGTGGTGCTCAGATAGCGTGCTGGCTTCGGGTCTTGGAGAGACTCGAGTTAGGGCCTTGGGATGCATGGGGTTAGGGGTTCCTTCTGCCGCATTCGATGTCGTGTTGTTAACCCGAGAGACCTTCTCCGCGTCCTTGCGCTCAAGATTCCGGAGGACGGTGCCGGCGTATGCAAGAACGTGAGCAATCTTGAGCAAGTGGAAAGACTCTACAAAAAGTGGGCTTGGGATCTTAGCGACCTTAATTTTGGTTTCTCCTGCGGTAATTTTGACTCACTAACTCGGCGGAAAGCGGAGAAAGTAGCAATGGCGACTTCCCTGTTCAGTGTGAAGAGGTGAAAGAGCCGAACTCGCAGAGCTTGCGCACGTTGCAGCGTCGAAGTTTCCTCCTCAAGAGGTATGAGATTGGTTATGGGTCGCTGAAACGAACGAAGCAGAGCAGATCATGATTGAGCTCCTAGGAACTTAGTCGGTCCCCTAAAGGCAGGGGGCCCGCTCGTCGTGGTTGCCGACGGCGAAGATGGCTCAGCCAAAGTGCGAATTACTCACGGTCCAGGATTTGGCGCCGTCGAACGAGAGCGCGTGCCGCGAACTGGCCTCCTCTAACCTGTCCCCTCCTAGGATCACTGCCCGCAGTGGCTGGCTGAGAAGAGCGAAGACCTTTTCGAAGACGCAGAGTGCAAATGGTTTGCTTGGGACTTCGTTGATGTGTCGGTCGAGAAACCGTGGCTGCTCGTCCTGAAAAACAGAGAGTGTCTAGGTCAGTCGAGAAAGACGGCTCCTGGAATGCGGAGCGTCCGTTGAAAGATAAGATACAGGCGTTTCGAGGTCAATTGGTACCTTTGCTTCAGGTTCGCGTTGGAGGGGCCCCGTGGTCGAAACCGTGTTTGACGAAGCGACGAGCTGCAGAGTTTGCAGAATGGAGGCGAAAAATCTTTGTAGCGATGTCAAGAACAGTTGAAAGAGGTATTGATAGCAAAAGATCAACATGTTGTAGCGAAGGCAGATCAGAGCCAGTAAAGAAGAAGGCCAGTGGGGAGTATTGCTTGACTAGATGAGCTGGGCCATTGAAATGATGATGATTTTATACCGCCTCATTGCCTTCAGGTATACCAGTGCTAGGGGTGGCTAGACCCGACATAAGCCCTTCTGGAAACTGAAGATCCATCCGGCGTCTCTGGTTGAAACATTTGTCACACGTGCCCGGTTCGTAGTAAAGCTTGTCACAACGATAAAAGAAAACGGGGGCACCTCCAAATCCCTCACCGCTTGATCAAGTGCCTTCCGTTTGGTGTGCACACAAAGGTTGCGAAAGCGCCACCACGTGCCCGATGCATCCCTCTCATCTCCACCAGCGCGGAACCTTCCGGACGTGTTGAGTTGGTAGTATTTCGAACATAATATATATGGGTAGTATTTCGTAATTATTTCCGTGCAGTGGAAGCCTAGGGAGGGCCCACTTGAGAGGACGAGTCCTGAATGCCTCGATATCCTCAAATTCTGAGCCCGTTCAGAGTCAAAGTTAGAGTGGATAGCTCGGTCAGCTTATTCACGATTACATTTTTTTGCAAGTCAGCTTCATTGTTGGTCGCCCTCTCTCCGATTCCCTGGGTCGTTCCGTCGTCGATTGCTTCGATCGTGCCGTCCCCGTCCGCGACGATCACCCCTTCCCAGTCCCCGTCAATAGTATTATCTAGTCCGCGTCATATAACCTCCCACTCCGCGTCGTTCGTGCCGGTTCGATCGTGCCATCTCAGTCCGTGTCGATCGTGCCATCTCAGTCCGTGTCGATCGTGTCATCTCAGTCCGTGTCGATCGTGCCATCTCAGCCCGTGTCGATCGTGCCATCTCAGTCCGTATCGATCATTCCGTCTCAGACCGCATCGATCACGCCGTTTCAGTCAGTGTCGATCGTACCATCGTATTCTGAGTTGACCGTGCCATACCATTCCGAGTCGATCATGAATCCGTCGTAGTCCGCATCGATTGTGCTACTCCGCGTCGATCATGCTGTCCCAGTCCGCGTCGATCATGCTGTCCCAGTCCGCGTCGATCATGCCGTCCTATTCCGCGTCGATAATGCCGTCCTATTCCGCGCCGATCATGCCGTCCTAGTCCGCGTCGATCATACAGTCCTAGTCGGTACCTACTCTTAAGCGCTCATCCCGAATCGTTTGGGCAGAAAGGAAATGGGCTTATAGCCGAGGGAAAATTTCACATGCATGTGTCCTGCTTGCTGCATCGTCCCATTGAATGCGTCCAGAGTAAAGGGTGGATTGGTAATATCTCGAACCAGAACATGAACTAAACAGGTGAGAAAGAATAGTCCATAGCCTCTGATACTTGTCATGTTCATGACACAGACAATACCCAAGTTAAGTAAATGAAACCTGTCCGAAAAGTGTTTCGCAAGGATACCAACGTCGAACGCGGGCGATATGCGTCAGATACTGTGCACGGGCAGTATATCCGACAGGATTCGTAGCCAGCGGACTGCAAGGACACAACCATGACACGGCCGGGTACAAGATCTAGTCATGAGCATAACATCTAACATCTCTTGACTATGGTTGAGTCTGGTATTTTTGCCAAACACATTTTAAACATGCCTCATTTTTTCAACTGGGATATTGCCTGCGTCCTGAAAGCGTCAAGCATTAGGAGCTTTCTATAACACGCTCGGGACTGGGAAAGGATTCATACCATCCACTACTGGGACATACGGTATATGTTTTGATGATGTCCATGGAATGACATATGCGTGTCATTGTCCGAAATACGCACCTGATTTGGACTAGAACTTGGCCAGGACAGCCGTCGTGTATGAAGATGTCCGGTATATGTTCTGGACGAGTGAGTGGTGTGCCTTTTCGATAGGCACGCTCCAAATAGGCACTGTTACAGCTGTTGGCAAAAAGCTAGTCCAAACAAACACGTCCCCTCTCGACGACCGGAAATTCGTAGCACAGGCTACACGCCATGCTGTAAAATGAAATATAAATTATAGTTTTGATAAAAAAAAAAGCTTATGCTACGTATTTGCTTATAGCCTGGCTATACCCAATCATAGAGCTGCGCCAAAACACGGGAACGGCTCATAAACGCAAATCGAGCTCATGAGCGCTAGCTAACAACCGCGTATGATGCGCTTAAGATATAAATATACTTTAAAGACGTGTCGCTCGCGCCAAGTCTTGATTTAACGTTTACAACGGGGAATAGCTGTTTGCAGGGCATATCGTGTACATCCAAATTGAAGCCGAAGCTCTTGCCCACCATCCAGGAAATTTTATCAAAAATCTATTTTTTAACACACTGTACAGCTCACAAAACGGTGGGGTGTAGCCTATGCTATGAATTTCTGGTCGTCGAGAGGGGAAATTCGACGCGCGTGTTTTTTGGACCAGCGTTTTGCAAACAGCTGTAACTCCCACATGTCCTCACCTGATTTCATTTGGGCCGATTTGACTGGTGCAGCAACGCGTGCTGGGCAAGTGATAAAATTAAACATGGACTGCGCGAACTCTGTTCGATCTTATATGACGTTAGCACCTTCGAATTTGATCCACCAGGGATCCAGTCGAATCCACCTTGTATGTTGATCCACCAGGGTCCGTACGACCGCAGGTTGATTTAACGCTACTACCCTTCTCGCCCCTTGGCATCACCCACATTTATGTGCTGATGTATTCCTGCTCGTGGGGAAGGGTAATAGCAATTTCATTCCACTCCCATTACTTTGATCCCACCGTCATTCGCAGTTAACGTTAGGGATAAGAACATTCATGTTAAGCGTTTGAGCATCCGGACCGCTTTCGTGCTGTCATCATGAGGCCCTCTACAATGCCCGAAACCGATATATCGTAACAGCTATACAGCTACCCCCGCAGAAAATATTCCAGATAGCTTAACATACAGAGACATTGATTGAGAGAAAGTGACAGAAAGAAAGCAAGCCCGTGAGATGAACCAACAAGATTCACTGTCAGTCCACCCACTTCAAGTTGTTCAACTCCTTTCGCATCAGCCCAAGCAGATGCTAAGACGCTATATTTCCGTCTTAAGTGGTCTAAGAACCGACATCCATAGATGGCCCAAAGACGAACAGCTCCCGGTCTACAAACTGATGCCTGCGGCATCCGATTCCCTGGTTGTATATCTCAGCACCTCGCCATCGAAGCAACTTTAGCACGGCCAGCCCATCCCACTTGATATTTGTGGCCTCCTGAAACCAGCTCTTTCTCGCATCACGCACCGCAGTGGGTGATCCTCGGTCCCTTGTTTATCTAAAGCGCCCATCCTTCAAGGCTACCTCGAAGGTAGGAGATTAGATTGATACATACTAAAGTCATTGGAAGACCTTGAGAATACTGACTGTTGGTATATGAGCGGTTTTTGACTCAATTGAAGGAGGTTCAATGGGTACGACGCAAGCGGACTCTCTCAGTCAAGGCTTGCCGCATACGCAATAAACTAATTGAGAGAGTCAAAGATCGCGCTAGAGTTTGGGTGCGACCTCCTCTATGGGAACTTGATAACGACGTCTGTCGATAAGTCTCCCTGGTTTTAACCGTGGCTGCACCGACAAACCAAAACTAAGCCAGCTTAAATAATTTCCCTCCGAGACAATTCATTTGATATCATGGCTTGACTTGATATGATTTTATTATCCAGTACCTACAAGGGATGATATTTCTGCGTATGCGTTTGGGGAAGGAAGGAGAGAGTACCATAAAGCGACGGAATTTTACGATCGTTGAAGTCTGGCCCCTTTAGGCTGTCGGCGCTGCCCGGGCACCTCATCATTGTCATTCTTCTATATAATTGCACTAAAAAGCCTGGCCGGGCAAGCAAAGGCTGGGGCGCGGCGGACTTTGGCTTGAAACCTATGATCATTGGTTGCTTGCCAACCCCTACCCCATCCCCCTTATTTTTTTTCGCCGTGCAATCTACGTCTCACGGTTCGTGTGATGGTAAAGAATGACCAATCCACCACCGCTCGAAGTCGGAAGTGGACGCCTCATGGCGGCGAGAGGGTGAACGATGGCCAGAAATGGCATCGGCCAAGTCCAATACGCCTCTCTGCGAAAGCGGGAGTACCATCGATGGAACGGTTCGCCGTATCCCTGGTGGGGCCAACCCCCCCTCAAACCACACAGACCGGATGAGTTAGTTAGCTTGGAAGGAATGTATCTAACCACACCTAGAGCCCTGCACCTAGACATAGCGAGGACCGCTGTAGTAGAAATACCATCGATGGAGTGGTTCGCCGCATCCGGGGGAGCTGAACACTCCGCAGAC
>WSTY01001384.1:0-10775 GCA_019633465.1 Tulasnella sp. 417
GACCGTTAAACGGTCGTGGTGGGGGGAGGGGGGGTTGCGCAGCGAAGAGAAGAAGACGGTGACGAAAGACTCCAACAAACCCATCCTACGTTCGGCGCCAATGCAACTGCCGATGGTGAGAGAAGACTGAGACATGAAGGAAGCCTTCTCTCTCCCCCCGCATTCCGTTCCTCCCCTGCCGGCCGTCACGGACATTGAGGGGGCACTCGAAAGTGATGCAATACTTGATTATTTCGCGGAGAACAAACGTCGAGCTCGATGGTCGCAGTCACCCGGCGTTCCCATCTGCCGGGCGACGATGCCTGCAAGCCCACAAGCCGTCATTGGAGTAGCTCAACGCATTGCAAAAAGGCCCCTCGAGTTACGTTCGCGCTAGTCCTTCCGAGGTGGTTAGAAGCTCCGCCTAAACCACACAGTGACCCCGGAAGAAGGATGCGTGCAAGAGACGCAAGGGTACGCGCCAAAACGTCTCTTCTTTTCTTCCCGTCTCGGCATGCTCCGAGATGCGAATTCCTAGGGTCGACCTCAAGTCCCCGTTGTCCACAGTGCATCGGATCGAGAACGCGAAGTATGCGGTAAAGCGTCGAGAGACCGACCAAGGGAAAAACAATCGTTTATGCGGATTTGTGAGGCCGGCGGAAGTAGCCCAGATAGTCCACAGGGACATCTGCCCGGTCAAGGTACTGACCAGATAGACCGAGATCAATAAACAGTCAGAGTTGCAGTGCGTTCCGAAGCAACCTTGTCAAAAATAGAGTGACCGATCGAGGGCATGGGACACGAATCCCTGGTACCCACAGTCATCGCAGGTACTGTGCTCTCGGCAGACGGCAAAGGCACCACCACCGCGAGCCCGAATGGACAGCCAGGCCGGGAGAAAAAATGGCTAGTACATATGCACTTAAACTTCCTACTAACGAATCCCTGTGAAGGGACGGTTAGCAGCAAACGTTTTAGGAGGTCAGACTGACACCATGCCAGGCCCAATCTGGTGCAGTGAAACCCTACATGTAATAATGCGACAGAAATGGTATTAGTGCGTTCAAACCATTTGTTGCTTTACCCATTTGGTTGCTCTTTTACCCAATGGGGCAGGGGCCAGTCGGGAAGACGAGGGCGAAGACAAGTTGTTTTACCCAACGGCCCACCATCGCACCGGAAAACCGGCCCCAGCCGCAATATCAGAAAGGCTAGATTTCAAAACAAGCGTGAGTGACATGAAGATATGCCATGGCTTTCTTCGATCCTACCCGTCTCGACTCCACGGCCGGGCTTAGCGTCGAAGACACTGGCTCAACATTGCAAGAATACACCATCCTGTAGTATCATTGATCTCGTTTATTTCTCTAATAGGGGTCCACATTATGTTTACATCACAAACGGAAACCCATCCATCCAGCTATCGGTACGTAGAAACAGTGGCTTGATGGTCACCATCGAGAGTACACCGAGGGTCCAAACGGTTATTTCCCCTCCGCCTCAAGGTCCTCGAAGCTCCGGAGGGTATCCCTTAACATATCGTCGATTGGGGTGTATTTCAAACCCAACTCCTTGATGCTCTTCGACGCATCAACTCCATAAACACCCTCGTCAGGGTAGTACTTTCCGGGAGTGTGCTTGGCGATCCCTTTCGCGGCAGCACGCTCAGGGTAGCGCTTCCAGACGTAGTCCACGAACATCTGAGGAGAGTAGTTGCCTTGAGAGATGATATATCGTTGGTTCGCAGCGGCAGCAGAATCCTACATTGAGCGCGTGAGTACGTTGGCCGTAAATTGAATTCCAGGCGAGATCACATACCATAGCGAGAACATGCGCCTCAGCGAGGTCCCGGACGTCGACCCAGATCCAAACGCCGTAGCGAGGGTCGGATGTACCGTTAAAGATGTCGTAGATGTCAAGGTTGCTGGTGTTGAGCCTGGCCATGCTTGGAACTTCCTGCTCGGGTGGGCCAAAGACCTACGAAATCCCCAAAAAGACGGAGGCCCAAGTTAGACAACTGGATTCAAAGCTGACTGTGTCTTCAAATCACTCACCATAGGTGGACACAAAGCGGTCAGAGTAAAGCTGGGTTTCTTCTCTTCAACGAAATCCCAAGCAGCTTGCTCGGCGAGTTTCTTGCTAGCAAAATACCCGGAACCGATGTCCTTCAAGCCTTCCTCGCGATTGGTCTATAAAACACGACTGACGTTCAGTTACTTTGCAGACCCGTGGAGGAAACGCGATGTCACTTACGGGATTCCAATCAGCCTCAGTGTAAACCTTGCCAGGACGGGTGCCTTTGCTTCTATCGACGACCGAGGCGAAGCTGGAGGTAATAACGACGCGCTTGACGGAAGGAGCTACTCTGTGAACCGAATCTAAGATGCCGACGGTTCCTTGGATGGCAGGTTGCAAGAGTTCCTTCTCGATGTCAGTGCTGTTGATTCCACCAATTCGTCAGTAACACTCCGAGTCGTAAAAGGGCTCATGAAGACACACATGCTATAATGGAACGGAGAGCTCGTATGCAACACTGCATCGAACTGATACGCCCCGAGGACAGCGTCGAAAGCACCAGGAACGGTGATATCCTCAACGACGGCGAATCTGAGCTTCTCCAAAGCGACATAGTCCCCGAACCGCTCTCGCAGGAAAGTGGTCTTGGATTGGGAGCGAACGGTTCCGACGACGGTGTGCCCCCTTTCGAGGAGCTTCTTGAGGATGGTAGCGGCGACGAAGCCGTTGACGCCAGTGAGGAGAACGGTAGACATTCGAGTGTCTGTTTAGAGGGTTGTTTTAGTCTTGAGTGTTGGAAGTGTGTTGAGAGTGCTTTGGATGATGTTGGGATGTGGCACTCATAACGGCGGGCTTTTGTAGTTTTCGCCTAAGGTGGAGACGAATGCTCGGTGGACGTTTATCGAGGTCCAAGTCCATCTCGCGCCATCCTGTCGCGTCTGGCCAAACTCCACCGCGATTGCCATTTCGCGTGGAGGGTGAGGCGCAGAGTAGTCGAACGAGCTCTATTAGGTAGGTAGAAAGTTGAAATTGAATGGCGAACCAGGAAGTGGAGGTGGCCACGCCACAGAACCTCCACCCACGCGTGCCTAAAGCGGCGATGACGTCATTATTAGATAAGCGCTTAGGCGGTTGTCGGAGGCGCAAGCGCTACTCGTAGCGTCAGAGCAGCACTTCGTCTAGCCCTACCTGAGGAAAGTGTGCCAACGCGGGGAGAATCGGTGCTCGTGGCGTCGTGGAGGTTTACTAACGAGCATCACAAGGGCACTGTTTGCAGTCAAGCCAGTGGTAGTCGATAGCTACAGGATTCGCTCGAATAGAATAACACACGAGTCTCTGCAAGTATCGAGGTGGTATGTAGAGCCCCATGACGAAAACCGCACTGACGCCTTGTTAGCACGCTAGCTGTAGTGCATTCGAACGTAGCACAACGACGCAGGTACATATCTCGATATCCTCGCATTCGTACCATTTTATTTGGCTAGATTGGTTGCCTTTTTCTGTTATCTAGTGAGGTGGGATGTCAATCGGCGACATAAGGACGAAGATAGATTTATAGCTTACCACGGAAAACCGGACCTCCTCCCGAACCTGAAAGCAAAGCCATTACCTAAGGTAGAAAGGCCGACCCCGAACCGAGAATGAGCGACACGAACACTGATGGTGCTCCTGTCAACCCTACAGATCTCGGCTCCAAGCATGGGCTCAGGGGTAAAGAAGCTAGGCACAGTATCGGCAAGGATGGATCTGCAGCGGAGACAGAGAATCCACGGCCCCATAGTCTCATATTTCTCGTTTATTTCTTTGAGAGGGGAGAAATTTTTGTTACATCACAAGTCAAAAACTATTAATACAGCTATTTTGTACATAGAACGAGCGCTTGATCACTGCCACCGAGCACCGTATACCGGAGGTCCAAACGTTTATTTACCCTCCGCCCGGATATCCTCGAAGCTCTTGAGAGTATCTCTCAGCATGTCCTCGATTGGCGTGCATTTCATACCCAACTCCATGGTGCTCTTCGAGGCATTAATTCCATAAACACCCTCGTCAATGTAATACTTTCCGGGAGTATGCTTGTTGAACCCTTTCGCAGCGGCTCGCTCGGGGTAGTGCTTCCAGATGTAGTCGACGAACCTCTGAGGAGAGTAGTTGACTTGAGAAATTATATATCATTGGTTTGAAGCCACCGCAGAATCCTATAGTATTCACAAATCCACGGAACGCATAAGTGCGCTGGCCATGAGATGAGTTGGTGTCAAGGCGTGCATCGCGAGACCTTGCGCCTCAGCAAGGTCCCAGACGTCGACCCAGATCCAAATCCTGTACCGAGGGTCGGATGTACCGTTGAATATATCGTAGATGTCGAGGTTGCTAGTGTTGAGCTTGGCCATGTTTGGAACTTCTTGTTCAGGAGGACCGAAGACCTATAGAAGGACGGAGGCCCGCGTTAGACAACTAGGGTCAAATGTACCTAGGTCTTCGAATGGCCGAGGACTACACACCATACGCGGACACAAAGCGGTCAGAGTAAAGCTGGGGCTCTTCTCTTCAACGAAATCCCAAGCAGCTTGCTCTGCGAGTTTCTTGCTAGCGAAATACCCGGAACCGATGTCCTTCAAGCCTTCCTCGCGATCGGTCTATAAATCAAGGTTTATGTTCAGTTACCCTGCGGACCCGTGGAGGAAACGTGATGTCACTTACGGGATTCCAATCCCCCTCAGTATAAATCTTGTCGGGCCGTGTGCCTTTGCTACTATCGACGACCGAGGCAAAGCTGGAGGTAACGACGACTCGCTTGACAAAAAGGGGCTACTCGGTGAACCGAATCTAAGATGCCAGCAGTTCCTTGGATGACTGGTTGCAAGAGTTCCTTGTCGATATCAGTGCTGTTAGTTCCATCAACGAATCAGTATGGGCCTCCCCTTAAAAAAGGTTCGTGTAGACTCACATGCTATAATGGAAAGGAGAACTCGTGCGGAGCACCACGTCGAACTGAGTTACCCTGAGGACGTTATCGAAGGCAGCGGGAACGATGATATCCCCAACGACGGCGAATTTGAGCTTGTCCGAATCGAGAGCAGCCTTGAATTGCTCTCGCAGGAAAGTGGCCTTGGATTCAGCGCGGACGGTTCCGATGACGGTGTGTCCCCTTTCGAGGAGCTTCCTGAGGATGGTGGAGGCGACTAAGCCGTTGACGCCGGTGAGGAGGACGGTAGACATTTGAGGGTGTGTTTGGAGGATGCTTGGTAGCTTGGGCATTGGAAGTGTTGTAAGAGTGATTTGGATGATGTTGAGAAGTGGCACTAATCATGGCGGGCTTTTGTACCTTTCACCTGGGGTGGAGATGAATCCTTGCTTGTTCATCGACGTCCAAGTCCACCTTGCGCCATCTTGTCGCGTCTATTTCAACTCCACCGCGATCGATATTTCGCGTGAGGACGGGGCACGGAGGAGGAGAACGAAGTTTTACCTCCACGCTCGCCTGCCTAAAACGGAAATGACGTGACCATTATGTAAGTTCCGTGCCTCGGACAATGCGTTAGCCAGAGACCCAAAAGTGATACTTTAACCCTGATGGAGGAAACCATGTGAAGGCGGGCCGGAGGCTCAGTGTTCGCACTAACGCTTTATAAGCAGACCCACGCTAGTACATGTGAACTCTGAAGAGGGCCGCACAGGTGGGTGGGTATGTATATATGGGCCCCAATTTATGTGGTCGGGTTGTTTCTTATCTACTGGCGCCAACCGGGGACAGTACTAGTTGTTGAGACATGTTTGTCTTGAAACGGCGTTGAGAACGACACTGACAAATTTAATCGCCTCCCCCCACCTCGAGCTCTCCAATCCTAGACTAAGACGTCTGACCCATGACCGAAGAAGCTTCGAAAGACATTAAAGTGGAACTATCTGGGCTCATGCCGCAGGAGGTCTCGCAGATCAAAGCGTCTCTCACAGCAAGGGGAAAAGTATGTATCCGAGTCCGCTGTTATGAGTGAGACATCCTAATCGTCTGTTTTTAGATCCCTCTAGCTGTGCAACCTGTTATCGACTATAGGCATGGCTCGCCTCTGGTCTCTGAGTTAGATTCCGAGGATCCGTGGATCCAGGCAAGCATTTGTTCTCGCCTTGATCTAGCTCGGGTAGCGTCTTGCTTATAGCTTTTCCTCTGTTCCGAAGTGTGAGGCTTTATCCACAATCGCAGGCTGGCCCTCGGCGATGATTGAATATGTGACCCGTGTTGTCCAGTTTGGGGCAATCCCAAAACTTATTACACTCTCGGCATCTCCAAGCGAAGACATTTCAGAAGCTGCTGTTAGAGCGTTGGGAAACATTGTCGGAGAATTTCCGATCTTTCGAGATCTCGTTGAAGCTGAAGGAGGGATGGACGCTTTTGTGAGGCTCCTGGACTATAAAGAAACAACTCCTTGGACTCCTCGGAAAGTTCGAGGAAGAGCTGTGTGGGCTATCTCCAGGTTTCTTAAACCTAGTTCACTAAACAATCTGCCTATCACAAAGGTGAGGAATGGTAAAGGTAGCTCTTGAACCCGAGTCAGGTCAGCTCATCACGTTATTCGCTCAGATGAAACATCTCATTCCCCGTTTAGCTCGTTACATCCAGGAAAATCGCGTAGATACTGAAGAAGACCAAGATTATACCTCGTTCGCCATTCAGTCTTTCACTTATATGCTCGACTGCGGCATTAAACGATCGGATATCATCGAAACGGGGGTAGCACCTCGCTTGTTCCACTTTCTAGCGGACTCCTCTTCCGGTCTTGCCGTTCAAATACAGGCGATGAACTGCATCGGCACACTCACCGAAGGAGACGCCAGTGACAGGGATGTTCTTCTAGAAGCTGGAATGTTACCTGCCCTTTTGGCTCTCTTGGACTCGGAGGACCCCGGACTCTGCCGGGCGGCACTGTGGTGTGCATGTATGCTTGTCACAGGGAGCCAGTCACACGTCGACGCTGTCTTGGACTCCGGATTCTTGAAGCCTGCTGCTTGCATTCTCGCAGACGATCAATGCGCTCCGGACTGTCGGTATGAGGCGTGCTGGTTGATCGCGAAGCTCTCCAAGAAAATTTTCGGAGACATGAAAATGATACAGGCTTTCATCGATGATCGCTGCGTAGAAGGGTTGTCGGCCGCACTTCGGTTACCCCAGACAAGGAGGCGTGCGACCGCGGGTATCGAGAACCTATTGGGGTACGACGATTCACAGATGCCCCAGGGTGGGGGCCCCTTTGAAGCAATTCTTCGAGCCTCTTCCTGCCCGCAGAACCTCCGCGCTATTCGGTTCTCTCGAGAGGACGTTGATGAAAACCTCTTGCATCGTTGTGATTACCTCCTTACCCACTACTTCCCCGAGTATAGTAAACGTGCGCGAGTTTGATTAGAATCTATAATTCCCTCTTTATACAATCGTTTGACCATTTCCGGTGGATACGACGCGACAATAATATTGTTCGCCCGCTGCGGGAATGTTCTGGGGTAGTCTTGTTAGTGATGAGTTGTCAACAGACTGCCAAGCTACCCTTATCTACTTCCTTCCTCACCGTAGCAGTTGTATTCAAATCTTCTGACAAGAAACCAGGGTACTATAGAATAAATCGACATGAGAAAAATACAAGACACAAATGATACCGGCGCGGATGGCCAAGGACTCAAGAGGTCACTTTTCACGAGAGTGAGCAAATGATCCCTTCCGGCTTGCCAGGAATTCATCCCGTACCAGTGGGATGTGGTAATCTACGACTCCGATTCCTCGGGGTAAGATGGGCCCGAACTACTTTTATTATTTTTAGTTTCTTGCGAACGAAATGAATGCAGGGCATATAGGACCACAGTTCTGGCTTTATTATTCTAATAGGGGTATACATAATTTTTACACCAGAGCCCGAAACATCCAACTATGTAATACATCGAAACCTAATTATGATCATCACCAGCTAGTACGAGTGCCCCTAGGCCCAAAATATTTACTTGCCCTCCGCCTCGAGCTCCTCGAAACTTTCGAGGGTATCCCTTAGCATGTCTTGGATCGGGGTGTACCTCATACCCAACTCCTTGATGCTCTTCGATGCATCAACTCCATAAACACCCTCGTCTGGGTAGTATTTTCCGGGAGTATGCTTGTTGATTCCTTTTGCGGCGGCACGTTCGGGGTAGTGCTCCCAGACGTAGTCGACGAACATCTGTGGAGAGTAGTTGCCCTGAGAGATGATATATCGTTGATTCGCAGCGACAGCAGAATCCTATGATATTCACAAATACACGGAACGGATAAGTGCGCTGGTCATGAATTGGTGTCAAGGCGTGGTTACATACCATGGCGAGAACGTGCGCCTCAGCAAGGTCCCGGACGTCGACCCAGATCCAAACCCCGTAGCGAGGATCTGACGTCCCGTTGAAGATATCGTAGATATCAAGGTTGCTGGTGTTGAGTTTGGCCATGCTTGGAACTTCTTGTTCAGGAGGGCCAAAGACCTACGGAATCCCACAAAAGGCGGAGGTCCGGGTTAGACAACTGGAGTCAAAGTTGGCTGGGTCTTCAAATCACTCACCATAGGCGGACACAGAGAAGTTAGAGTAAAGCCGGGGTTCTTCTCTTTAACGAAGTCCCAAGCAGCCTGTTCAGCGAGTTTCTTGCTAGCGAAATACCCCGAACCGATGTCCTTCAAGCCTTCCTCACGATCGGTCTATAAAGCGCGATTCATGGTCAGTTATATTGCAGACCCATGGAGGAAACGCGATGTAACTTACGGGATTCCAATCAGCCTCAGTGTAAACCTTGCCAGGCCGTGTGCCTTTGCTCCTATCAACGACCGAGGCAAAGCTGGAGGTAACGACGACTCGCTTGACCGAAGGAGCTACTCTGTGAACCGAATCCAAAATGCCGACAGTTCCTTGGATGGCCGGTTGCAAGAGCTCCTTGTCGATGTCGGTGCTGTTGATTTCAACATTCATTAGTAACGCTCCGAATCTTAAAAGCTCGAGCAGACTCACATGTTATAATGGAAAGGAGAGCTGGCATGCAGCACCACATCGAACTGATACGCCCTGAGGACCTCATCAAAGGCACCGGGAACGGTGATATCCTCGACGACGGCGAACTTGAGCTTGTCCGAGTCGACGGCAGTCTTGAATTGCTCTCGCAGAAAAGTGGTCTTGGATTCAGAGCGAACGGTTCCGACGACGGTGTGTCCCCTTTCGAGGAGCTTCTTGAGGATGGTGGCGGCGACGAAGCCGTTGACGCCGGTGAGAAGAACGGTGGACATCTGAGTGTGTGTTTGGAGGGTGTTTGTTAGCTTGGGTATTGGAAGTGTGTCGAGAGTGATTTGGATGATGTTGAGATGCGGCTCTTATCATGGCGGGCTTTTGTAGCTTTCACCTAGGGTGGAGACGAATGCTTGCTTGTTCATCGACATCCAAGTCCACCTCGCGCCATCTTGTCGTATCTGGTCGAACTCCACCGCGATCGGCATTTCGCGTGGAGGACGAGGCACGGAGGAGTTCATAATGTTGCAGGCGACGCGGGCGGCCTGGAGGTGGAGGTTGACCTCCACATTCACCTGGCTAAACCGGAAATGACGTTATTATTAGATAAGCTCCGTCCTTCGGACAATGCGTTCGCCAGAGACGCAAGTAGCGTCAGAGTGACACTTTTAGCCTTCATGGAGGAAAGCGGGGAGGCTCAGCCCACTTGGGCGTTTACTGGCTAGTAGCGAACAACACGAGGGCACTCCTGGACTGTATATGTAGTCAAGCCCGTAGTAGTCAAACTAGTAGCTTCAACATTTCGTTCTAATGGATAGCATAGAAATAGCGCCTGATACCATTCGAGGACACAGGCAATAGAGCAGGATCACGGAAACCGCACGAGGAACATGAGGACAAAGGTCACGGTGTGCATGTTGGTCTCGAAACCGCGTTAACGTTGAGAAGAACAAGAGGGGGTTTCAAGATGGGACAAACAAGGCGCAAAAACGAAGGACAAAACCAGGGTCTGGCGTTCATCCGGCAACCCGAGCCCGTATTTTTCAAAACCTCGTGTTTGCAGAAGCGGGGAACCTTTCTCCGTTAACCCCGCGTCCGTTTTCGTGACCTTCTTAAGACTTCGTTTTTGTAGCGTTTTGCCATCTTGAATCCCCTGACGCTAACAAACCGCAACTCACCAACCTCGAGCTCTCCTTAATCCTAGACTAAGACGTCCGACCCATGACCGAAGAAACCTCGAAACACACCACTGCGGAACTATCTGGGCTCACCCTGCAGGGAGTCTCGCAGATCAAAGCGTCTCTCACAGAAGACGGAAGAGTATGTATCTGATTTCGCTGTTACGAGTGAGAAATCCCAATCCTCGTCCCGTAGATTCCTGAGGCTCTCATACTTGGGCTCGGTTCAAATGATCTGCAAGTTCGGAGGACTGCAATCACCAAAATACGAAAAATCCAGACTGTTCAACCTGTTCTCGACGCTGGGCTTGTCCCAACTGTTGTCGGTCTGCTAGACTCCGAGGATACAACTCTCCAGGCAAGCTTTTGTTCTCCCCCTGATCTAGTCCAAGTAGCTTCTCGCTTACAGTTCTCCGCTTTTCCGAAGTGTCAGGCTTCATGGATGGTCTTGAACATCGCCTCCGGGACCACTCAACAGACGGCCTGTGTTGTCCAGGCTGGGGCAATCCCCAAGCTTATTACACTCTCAGCATCTCCAAGCGAAGACGTTGCATACAATGCTGTTTGGGCATTGGCAAACATCGTCGGAGACTCCCCGAA
>WSTY01001386.1:0-10751 GCA_019633465.1 Tulasnella sp. 417
CAGGTGTACTCCACCGACCGTTGCCCAGACTTGAACTCGGGTTTCCGCAATTCGTATCAAGAGGTGCATTGTCGCCTTCGATGGGCGAGAGACCAAAGTGTAACGGAAGGGGACTCCACTCGCCTTTCCAGCATGGTTTTACTCTCGGAGCAGGTGCCATAGCTTGCTGCCCCCTCCGCAGGTCATACAAGAGCACTCAGTAAGAACATAGCATCTATACGTTCTGTCGTTGAGCATGGGGCGCTTGATAAATGGTGAGGTGACGCGGGACAGAGTTCAGATTACATAGACCCAGTTTGGATCTCCCGTTCCCAGCGTGCTCACATTCGAGGTGATTCTTAGAAAGCCTTCTGTGGGAGAGCCCGATGTTCATTTATGCACATCTAGATGTGAATGAACATCGCCTACCAAAACACTTCTAGCCTTAAATTACTCCCGAAATCCTCAACACCAAATACGAGACCCCCAAAACAAGGACTGAGACCGGAATTACCAAGGGTGGAGTGTAAGGTCCCCGCATACCGATTCCACGAGCCGAAACCAAGAACTCCCTGCAAGACCCAACTACTTGCTCTAACCAAACAGCCCCAAGAACCTTGATTATGGCAATTTTGCTGGAACCGCCTTCCGGAGCTTTCAACAGCCCGACGAGGCTTTGGTTATACTTGAAGGCCAGAATCGCTTCTTCCACTAGCGCTTTCTTTTCTGCATCATCTTTAACACCAGTATCCATGTTGACCTTGAACCATTCCTTCAGCTTGTTCACGTCTCCAGACGTGGCGTAGTCCTTTTGACGTGGGAGAACGGAAAATTCCAAGAAAGACATTCCTTCCCCATCGTCGAGATTATAGGTCTTGGCCACCACACGTTTGATCACCTGTCCTCCGGAAAATCTCCCAAGTACCGAATATAGGTATGCGGGACAAGTCGGTGGGCTTCTTCGGGTGAAGAAGCGATGGATGTGACGCGTGAAATGTAAGTTTCGATGAGTGGTGGGAAGGGAAGGAATGAGAAGTATAGAGGGTGCTGTTGCCACACAGAGGGGTCGTCTGAGTCCGCACCCAGAAGGAGGGCGATGTCTGCCGAGAGAAGGTCCGTTCGCTTCAGGACTGCTGGGTTGTACAGTGGTGCGATTTCAGGGTGCGAAGCATGCGTATCCAATGCGGTTTCCAGAGTACTGCAAAAACGGTTTGCCACCTAGCAGGGCCATCGCAGCCGGCGATGGTTGAGCGGACTTGCGCGCTATCGTTTCAGCAACTTGAAACAATGCTGAAGTTGGAAGCGAAAGATTGAGGGCCTCGCCACCGAGAGGACTGACATCGGGCGGAGAGGTGGAGAAAGGGGAAGGGCTAGCAAGTTCTGGTCTCGGAGAGCTCGCCAGCAGACCTCTTTGTCGCTGAGAGAGTTAGAGACGTGTAGGCAACGTTTCAGCAACAGTGATGGTCAGGCTAGAAACCAAGAGGAGGAACGAGCAGGCGAAGAGGGGAGAGGTAGGGCAGAAAAGAGAGCAAACATGTCAGGCATGTGCCGGGTGATATCGCGAGTGTGATTGTGTTATCTGATAACGCTCGCAACTGCTCGGCACCGGGAGTCAATCCGGCTCAGTTTGGCTCATCGTATACGATTGCCTTCACTGCTGGCATGATTACGTCGGGGATCCATATGGCCCGGTCGTGAGTCTTAAGCGCCAGATCGACCAAGGCGGTGGAGGTTCTATTCCTTCAGCGCCTCAGGAACGTTCCCTTGACTCGTTTCCTGACCGTTAATTTGGTTGCCAAGATGATACACGTTCGGTTGCCAAGATAATACACATAGTGAGGAGTTTCGCGGGCATCTTGGAGGTTTGACCTGGGGCGGGGGCGGGTTTAAAACTCAGGGTCCAGCGACTTCTATCCCCCGGCGAATGTCATTGTTACTCCGATTCCCTCGATCAGGGGCAGCTCACTCAAGGAGTAAGCTCTACCTCAGACCTTGTCTCGCGCTTCAAACCTTTTGAAACATATTACCAAAGGGCGAGGTTAACCAGCTGCCTCGTTGGTGACGACTCTCGAGAGAATCTCACAGTGGAAAACATATCTCTCTGAAGCCTAGAATCAATTAATCAGGGCTCCAACATCTAGGATCGCTTAAGAAAACCTCGTCCTTGACTATGAATGGATTTCTTAAGAGGCCAAGTCTTTTAAAGAAGTTTGATAATGGCACACCCGGCCGAAGTCATGCCGATCAACCTATAGCTTTGGGGAGTTGGGGCTACGGACGCAGCACCGTGCCGTTCATGATTCCAAAAAAATACCCACATCCAGCACTTCCTTGAGTCCACTCTGCTGCGGCCTGGGAGTAATTATTCCTCATCTATCCAAACTCTAGCGATTGACTCGGTTAGATTTTCCCGACGAAGAGTCTTCGAGTTCACCTTTCACCCAAGAATGTCCGAAGCAGGTGTATAAATGCCAAGAGAGATTGAGTGTCTCCCTATCAATCATCGCAAGCCATGCATAAGCTCATTGCTCTCGTTGCTCTCGCCTCGTCAGTCTTCAACGTGGCTTCTGCCCTCGTTCCACTCTGGTATCAATGTGGTGGTATCGGATGGACGGGCGAAACGGAATGCGCACCCCCGGGCATATGCCTTGTCCTTAACGATTGTGTGTAGCGCATCGATCTACCGTGTTCATTTCTTGTTGACGGATTCATGACAGGGCACTACCAATGCGTACCACCAACGTATCTATCCACGACATCACCTCCCACCACAACAAAGACGGTCACCACGGTTACAACCAGTCCTAAGTCAACCACCACTACAACGCCTACAAAGACGACCACTACCCCATCCACGGTTTCGTGCTATACCGGCCTTCCCACTTATAGTGCACCGCCCGTTCGGGCTACCACGGGAAACACCACTGTCACAGGGTTGTACCTACACCGTCGCAGTGGTGAGTCGATCCTCCCTTCTTGTCACTCTTCCAATTAATTATCTTAACCGCTCTTTTGCTGAAGATGGCAAGGCTGTCCTCAACAAGAACATCGCTGGCATCCCACTTTATTGGACCGCTCCGGGGACGATCGCCTTACTCGAGTATGGTGGCACAGTTGACGGCAAACTCTGCCAATTCAAGGATTATTTGAACGCTCTTGACGACTCCTCGGCCCCGTCGGCTTCATATAAGCTTCTTTCATTCTCCCTTGGGGCTCCGATCAGCAATTACTGGTCAACCGTTCACCTCTCCGTCACCCCCGCAAGTCCATGGGGCGCTCAATCGTGGTTCTTGGCTTGTCCGACATCGGTCGCGAATGAGTATTTGGTTTACCTTCAAACGGGAACGGATGTACCGCCTGGACAGACCTGCGCGTTGACCCAGCTTGCCTAATGGTATCCAGGCTAGAATAAATAGAGATGAAATAGGATTCCAACTTAACATGGATGACCGTGACATCTGTTGTGTTTTATTGGGCGATCACCCTATACTAGCTTCTCTTGGTCCCAAAGAGAGCACCTTTCAAGCTCCCAAGAAGATATGACATCGTTACCCCGATTCCCTCGGTCAGGGACTGAAGGCGCTTTTACCTCAGACGCTCGTCTCACGCTTCACAGCTTTTGAAACATATTAGCATAGTGCGAGGCCAACCAGCTGACTCGTTAGTGATGACGCTAGAAAGAATCTCTCACAGGGGAAGACATATCTCTCTGAAGCTGAATTAATCTGGGCTCGGACATCTAGGACTTGCTTGAGAAAAACTTGTCCCTGACTATGAATGAGCCTATTAAAAGGCAGGTGTCTTAAAGAAGTTTGAGGATGGCACACTTCCGGCTATCCGGCCGAGGTCATTCCGAGCAACCGACCGCTGCGCGGTTGGAGCTACGAACGCCACGCTGCGCCGCTTGTGATGCAAAAAGATACCCACATTCAGCACTTCCTTCGGTTTCCACGATGCCGCATGGGAGTGATTAGTACTCATATACCTAGACTCTAGCGATTAACTCAGTTAGATTTTGCCGGTAAAGAGTTCTCCAGAACACCTTTTCACCCAAGAATGACCGACGCAGGGGTATAAATGCCAAGAGACCATTTGGGTGCCTCTATCAATCATCTAAATCCATGCATAAGCTCGTAGCCCTCGCTGCTCTCGCCTCGTCACTCTTCAGCGTGGTTTGTGCCACCGTTCCACTCTGGGGACAATGCGGTGGTGCCGGATTCACAGGCGAAACGGTGTGCACACCCCCGGCCACATGCGTTTACCTTAACTATTGTGCGTAACGCACTTACCCACCGTGTTCAAATCTTACTGACGGATTCATGGCAGGGTACAGCCAATGCTTGAACCCAACAACCTCGACCTCATCCTCCGTCACAACAAAGTCGCTCACGACGATCACAACCAGTCCCAAGTCAACCACCACCACAACACCTACAAAGACGACCACTACTTCATCAACGGTCTCATGCTATACCGACCTTCCCACCTTTAGCGCAGCGCCCGTTCGTGCCAACACGCCCAACACCGCTGTCACAGGGTTGTATCTGCACCGTCGCAGTGGTGGGTCCTTCCTCCCATCTTGTCAGCCGCCCGGTTTCATATCTTAACCGTTCTTTTTCCTGAAGATGGTAAGGCTGTCCTCAACAAGAACATCGCCGGCATCCCACTTTGGTGGACCACTCCGGGGACGATCGCCTTACTCGAGTATGGTGGCGCAGTTGACGGCAAACTCTGCCAATTCAAGGATTACTTAAACGCTCTTGACGACTCCTCGGACCCGTCTGCTTCATATAAGCCCCTGTCATTCGACCTTGGCGCTCCGGTCAGCGATTACTGGTCGACCATGCGCCTCTCCGTCACTGCCGCAAGTCCGTGGGGCGCTCAATCGTGGTTCTTGGCTTGTCCAACATCGGTCGCGGATGAATATTTGGTTTATCTTCAAACGGGCACGGACGTGCCGCCTGGACAGACCTGCGCGTTGACTCAGCTTTCCTAATGGTACCCGAGCTAGGATGTATAGCGATGAAATAGTATCCCACCTTGACCTGGATAACCGTGACATCCGGTATGTTTTGTCGAGCGACCACCCTTTGCTAGCTTCTCTTGGTCCCAAACATAACGCCGTCCAGCCTGCAAGAAGATATTAAATTCATGTTTGCTCTATGAGTCCTAGAAGCAAACTGCCACGCTATTCGAAGACAGGGCTCTTACGGTATTGAGAAGCTCCGAAAGTACTACACATCGAGGATTGCTCAAGAAAACCTTGTCCTTGACCATAAATGAATTTTTAAGATGCCAAGTCTTTTAAAGAAGTTTTAAAATGGCACGCTTCCAGCTTTCGGGCCGAAGTCATCCCGAGGAACCTATGGCTTAGAGACTTGGGGCTACGGACGCAGCGCCGCGCCGCTTATGATGCAAAAAGATACCCACATTCAGCACTTCCTTCGGTCATTCTGGTGCCGCCTGGGAGTGATTGGTGCTCATGTATCCAGACTCCAACGATAGACTCAGTTAGATTTTGCCGGTTCTCGAGTTCACCTTTGACCCAAGAATGTCCGAGGCAGGCGTATAAATGCCAAGAGAGATTGAGTGCCTCCCTATCAATCATCCCAATCCATGCATAAGCTCATTTCTGTCGTTGCTCTCGCCTCATCAGTCTTCACCGTGGTTTCTGCCCTCCTTCCACTCTGGTATCAATGCGGTGGTATCGGAGATACGGGCGAAACGGAATGCGCACCCCCGGGCATATGCCTTGTCCTTAACGATTATGTGTAGCGTATTTATCTAACGTGTTCAATTCCTTTTGACGGATCCATGAAAGGGCACTACCAATGCGTACCACCAACGTATCTATCCACGACATCACCTCCCACCACCACAAAGACGGTCACCGCGGTGACAACCAGTCCCAAGTCAACCACTACTACAACGCCTAAAAAGACGACCACTACGCCATCTACGGTTTTATGTTATACAGACCTTCCCGCTTATAGTCCACCACCGGTTGGGGTCAACACGCCAAACACCACTGTCACAGGGTTGTACCTACACCGTCGCAGTGGTGAGTCGATCCTCCTTTCTTGTCACCCTCCCAATTTAATATCTTAACCCCTCTGTTTCCGAAGATGGCAAGACTGTTCTCAACAAGATGATCGCCGGCATCCCACTTTATTGGAGGGGACGATCGCCTTACTCCAGTACGGTGGCACAGTTAACAACAAACTCTGCCAATTCAACGATTATTTGAACGCTCTTGATGACTCCTCGGACCCGTCTGCTTCATATAAGCCCCTTTCATTCTCCCTTGGTGCTCCGGTCAGCGATTACTGGTCAACCGTTCGCCTCTCCGTCACCCCCGCAAGTCCATGGGGCGCTCATTCGTGGTTCTTGGCTTGTCCGACATCGGTCGCGAATGAGTATTTGGTTTACCTTCAAACGGGAACGGATGTACCGCCTGGACAGACCTGCGCGTTGACCCAGCTTGCCTAATGGTATCCAGGCTAGAATAAATAGAGATGAAATAGGATTCCAACTTGACATGGATGACCGTGACATCTGTTGTGTTTTATTGGGCGATCACCCTATACTAGCTTCTCTTGGTCCCAAACACAGCGCCTCTCAAGCTCCCAAGAAGATGTGACATCGTTACCCCGATTCCCTCTGTCAGGGACTGAAGGCGCTTTTAACTCAGACGCTTGTCTCACGCTTCACAGCTTTTGAAACATATTAGCATAGTGCGAGGCTAACCAGCTGACTCGTTGGTGATGACGCTAGTAAGAATCTCTGACAGTGGAAGACAGACATATCTCTCTGAAGCTTAATTAATCAGGGCTCCTGACATCTAGGACTTGCTTGAGAAAAACTTGTCCCCGACTATATGACTATTAAAAGGCAGGTGTCTTAAAGAAGTTTGAGGATGGCACATTTCCGGCTATCCGGCCGAGGTCATGCCGAGCAACCTATGGCTTGGCTGGTTGGAGCTACGGACGCGGCGCTGCGCCGCTTGTGATGCCTAAAGATACCCACATTCGGCACTTCCTTCGGTTTTTATGATGCCGCATGGGAGTAATTAGTAGTCATGTATCTAGACTCTAGCGATTGACTGAGTTAGACTCGGATTTGCCGGTAAAGAGTTCTCCAGTACACCTTTTCACCCAAGAATGTCCGACACGGGGGTATAAAGGCCAAGAGACCATTTGGGTGCCTCTTTACCAATCATCCAAATCCACGCATAAGCTCGTAACCCTAGTTACTCTCGCCGCGTCACTCTTCAGCGTGGTTTGTGCGACCGTTCCACTCTATGGCCAATGCGGTGGTGACGGATACACAGGCGAAACGGTGTGCACACCTCCGGCCACATGCGTTTATTATAACTTTTGTGCGTAGCGCACCTATCTACCGTGTTAAAGTCTTGTTGACTGATTCATGGCAGGGTTCAGCCAATGCTTGAACCCAACAACTTCGACATCGTCCTCCACCACAACGACGCTCACGACGATCACAACCAGTCCCAAGTCAACGACCACTACAACGCCTACAAAGACTACCACTACCTCATCAACGGTCTCATGCTATACAGACCTTCCCACTTATAGTCCACCGCCCGTTCGGGCCAACACGCCAAACACCACTGTCACAGGGTTGTACCTACACCGTCGCAGTGGTGAGTCCATCCTCTCTTCTTGTCACCCTTCCAATTTAATATCTTAACCGTTCTTTTTGCTGAAGATGGCAAGGCTGTCCTCAACAAGAACATCGCCGGCATCCCACTTTATTGGACCGCCCCGGGGACGATCGCCTTACTCGAGTATGGTGGCGCAGTTGATGGCAAACTCTGCCAATTCAAGGATTACTTGAACGCTCTTGACGACTCCTCGGACCCGTCGGCTTCATATAAGCCTCTTTTATTCGACCTTGGCGCTCCGGTCAGCGATTACTGGTCGACCACTCGCCTCTCCGTCACTGCCGCAAGTCCGTGGGGCGCTCAATCCTGGTTCTTGGCCTGTCCAACATCGGTCGCGGATGAGTATTTGGTTTACCTTCAAACGGGAACGGACGTACCGCCTGGTCAGACCTGCGCGTTGACCCAGCTTTCCTAATGTACCTGAGCTGGAATAAATAGAGATGAAATAGGATACCAACTTGACATGAATGACCGTGACGTCTGTGGAGCTATGTTGGACGACTAGCTTCTCTTAATCCCAAACACAAAACCTCTCCACCTTCCAAAAAGATATTACTCCGATTCCTTAGGTCGGGGATTGAAGGCGCGTTTACATTAGACGCTTGTCTCACGCTTCACAGCTTTTGAAACATATTAGCATCGTGCGAGGTTAGCCAGCTGCCTTTCAATAGGCTCATTCATCGTCAGGGACGAGGTTTTCTCCAGCAAGTCCTAGATGCCGAAGCTCTGATTAATTAAGCTTCAGAGAGATGTCTTCCACGGTGAGAGATTCTTTCTAGCGTCATCACCAACGAGTCAGCTGTATTAAAGAAGTTTGAGGATGGCACACTCCCGGCTATCCGGCCGAAGTCATGCCGAGCAACCTATGGCTTGGCTGGTTAGGGCTATGGGCGCCACACTGGGCGCTTGTGATGCTAGAAATACCCATATTCGGCACTTCCTTCGGTTTCTATGATGCCGCCTGGGAGTAACTATTACTCATTACCTAGACTCGAACGATTGACTCAGTTGGACTTTGCCGGTAAAGAGTTCTCCAGTACACCCTTTCACCCAGCAATGTCCGATGCGGGGGTTGTAAATGCAAAGAGACCATGTGGGTGCCGCTCTATCAACCATCCAAATCCATGCATAAGCTCTTAGCCTTTGTTACACTCGCCGCGCCGTTTGTGCTACGGTTCCACTCTGGGGTCAATGCGGTGGTTCCGGATGGACAGGGGAAACGGAATGCACACCCCCAGCCACATGTGTGCACCTTAACAATCGTGCGTAGCGCACCGATCAATCGTGTTCAAGTCTTGTTGACGGATTCATGGCAGGGCACAGCCAATGCTTGAACCAAACAACTTCGACATCATCCTCCACCACAACAACGACGCTCACGACGGCAGCATAATGGTACCCGACCTAGGATGAATAGCGATGAAATAGTATCCTACCCTGACCTAGATGACCGTGACATTTGGTGTGTTTTGTTGGGCGACTATCCTTTGCTCGCTTCTCTTGGTCCCAAACATAACGCTGTCTAGCCTGCAAGAAGATACTATATTCACGTATGCTCTAGTCCTAGAAGCCAAGTGCCAGGCCATTCGAAGAACCGACAGGGCTCTTCCGGTAATAAGAAAGGCTCCGAAAGTGCTACACTGGTTCAGCAAATAGCCTCTTTGTACGGAAAGTTAAAGGAGTGAGGCACAGTGAGAGCGCCAGCAAACGACGCGAAGAACGTACCACAACATTTGGGGCCACGTTCGCAGTCCGCTCCACCAACAAAAAGTCTCCCTGCACCAAAAGCAGCACCATATTATGCAATCCTCCATTCTCGTCATACCAAGACGCGATAAGCTCGTTTCCTGGGCCGATGGACCTGTAAATGCAACATTAAGTGAACCCGAAACCAAGCTTTCAGCCACACGCACCAGACCGAAGTTTCATAGGTGTCTTTAGCTCCACCGGGTATTAAAGAGTCATCATTACTTTGAACTGGAGGACTACCCGGAGGAGCTATGTTGAGTTCCTATCCTAGTGAGTTTAGGACCTTTTAAAGCGGGGTCATGTGGTCCTCACCAAATCGAGTCGCAGCTAGCCAGCCACCTTCTTCATCATTATCGTTCGTAGAGCCGGCTGGATTGACGAACCCTAAGTAATCATGGTGGTCCGTACCCAATTCCTGAACCCCCGGAAGAAAGCCATCAATCTTGTATATCCTCCTAGATAATCGAAGAACTTACAGTATTCTTAATCGCCCCGTTGCTGTCGTAAGTTGAAATTACCGCGCTCAGTTGATCTCCCACCAAGTGAAAATGTCGGAAAGAATCAATAGGCGGGCCGATGTATCCTTGTGAAGTTCCCCGACGGCCCATCGAGTCGTAAATGTGGATTCGGAACCGGCTTTGAGGATTTTTTGACCCCGAACGGTGCACAGTAAGTAACTCACGATGATCAATTCAACGTTCCACCGACCTGAGAGCAACCATCGATGTTCGGGCCCGGTTGGGTCCTTGACGAGAAGTTGTGGGCTCTGGGGGGTTTAGTAAGAAATTACCAACTTGGGCAGGACATATTGCAAGAGAAATAGTTGCTTACTGTGTAGCTTCCGGGGTGGAAGAGGAGGAAGGCCTTGGGCGAACCGCTCTGCATTGGTAGTGCGGTGATAAAGTGGGGCTGACTTCGAGTTTTGTTGCTGACGGTCGACATTCGGGCTGAGATGGTGAGCCGAGATGCCGCGATGGCGGCTTCTCCTTTCATGTCTAAGGCTGGCGAGTACGGATAAGATGGCGAATGCCACGAAAAGAAGTCTCCTAAAGTGTGACCTCATCCCGCTGATTCGGAGAAGGGGATTGCTCTGAAAGAAACGAGATGAGGCTGGACTTAAAGAGTTGGGCGAGATGTGCATGGGTGAAACTGTGATGTGTGCATGTTGAATACAATGCCAAAACGAATCGAAATCGAACTGTTGCCCGGGTGCCTGCCGCAGATCCGAGAACAACCTGTAGGCGACACTGAGAACGTTGATTACGAACGGGGAAGATTCGGTGAAGTTGACGGACCATTTATTTTTGCTGGCTTGGAGATGACAGAAGATGCCATGTAC
>WSTY01001387.1:0-10748 GCA_019633465.1 Tulasnella sp. 417
TACGATATCGCACTTGCGATAATCTCCGTCCTAATGGCGTCGCTGGGGAGAACGAGTTCTTGCAATGTGGATCGCCCCATAAGCTGGACGAGTGAGTCGGTTTTGGCGTCCATAACATCCCTCGCCTCGGTGCCATACATTCTGTGTCGAATAGCGAGGTTTTTGAGAGGTCTTCCATGATTTCCCAGGGAGGAGAACACAGCGACCCATGGTTCGGAGGGTATCTCCTCTGCATATCCCGGATTATGAGCGCACCAATAACCAGGCTAATTTGCGTGAGCAGGCAGCTGGACGAAGTAAAGGACGGACAAGCTAGCAAAGCACGCGTCGGAAAAAGTAGAGAACCAAAAGCCGAACGACCCTGCGGATATATAGCGCAGAAGAGCAGAGAGGAAATGCAAAGTAAATACAAGGGAAGGGAAGGTGAGGTGAGGGAAAGGAAAAAACAAACGAAGACCACCGGGCAGTAACCAAACGACGCCAGACGAACGAAAGAAAAAATACAGGACACGACGCACAGACACAATAAGGGACGAGCCAAAAGGAGGAGGGACACAGAGCAAGAATAAAAGCGAGAAAGGGAAGGAAATGCGATGGGCGGGAGAGCAGTGATGGAGGCAAGCGGAGAAAAAGAGACGCCGAAGACGGGACGGAAGCGGGAGTTCCAACCGAGACTAAAGGTCGGAAAAGCCCATGGGTGCTTAAAGACACCATAATTCCTGCTGGTAAGACCCATCACCCTACCATGGCAGGTTCTGGGAATATCCGGTCATGGGCGAAGGAAGAATAGCAAAAAGAATACGAGAATGAAGCGAAATCCAAATCCGCTTACCCGTGTTGTGACATGAGGAGGTAGGGAGCTTCGGCCGTCTTATGGGAGTTGATCAGTGATGGGGAGACCCCACAAGCTGTATAATTCGTTATGTATCTTACCAGCATGCAAACAGGCTGATTTATCTATTACGAGGCATTGTAAGGCATGACAAGAGGCAACCAGCACCGGCAAATATTTGCCAGGTCTGTGGGTTCCCACAGGTTGGCGGCACGTGAGGTGATGGATATGTTCGTGCTTTGTGCCGTTGAAGAACTTGGAACGTGTCGTAATGCTGCTTGAACAACCACGGTCAGTATGAGAGTCTTGAGAGATGGGGGTGTCGGTGGTCGTATTGAATTTTATAGCGAGATATCATTTTTATGAGAGGTGGGATTAAGTGTGACCTGGGGGCAGTTGACGCCTACTCCGAGTGGCAGTGCTTATAATTGTGGGGTGGAAAAGTCTCAGACCTTGTTTGTCCCCAGGTTGGTCAGTTCCCGCGGTAAGAGGCTCCAATGGGATCGTCGTTGCATTTGCACGAAGCATCCATGAGGTGGCCTCCCACAATGACCGGGTCATGCCGATGTTCTACTAGGCTGCCGCCTCAGGGTCCTTACAACATCAAGAGCTTGCGATATAGGACTGGTCCAGCCCAAAACGTCCTGCCGACTCTGTTTGTACCACATTAGCCAGCTTCCCGTGGTTGGAGGCTCCAATCAGCTTTCCCTCGTCGCTGCACTACAGACCTGAATTGGATGGCCGAACTTTTGTTACCACCACCCTGGATTTTGGTCTTGATCTTATTCACCGCAGCTGGAGTGCATGATGCCCGCCGGTGGTCTTTGCCGCGGGGAAGTGCAGCAGCCAAAGGGATGTAACTTAGTGCTGGGAACTGTATAAAAGAGCAATGGGGAAAGGCAGTAGTTTCGATGATAGTGGTGGTAAGTGCTTTGTCGCAGAAGAAAGCGGGTAGGAATTTGCACGTACATGCCTGCTTTGCCGCCGTGATAAGCTTTAGAGATTGGGGATACTTCTGAGGGAATTTCCAACAGAACCCTGGGGAGCGAGGATTAATGTTGCCCAGTATAGCTTTTCATGCGTGGCGCTTCGACCGATGCGAGCTTTCTCAAGATATCATCGTTCAGGTCATTGAGCGGGCTACGTGCCAGTAACCAGGTTTTGGAAAAGTGACTTTATCTGGACACAGCGTATTCTATAACTTGAGCATGACTCAACCAGGGTAAGATCGAGTACGATTTGAGAAAGCTGACAAGGTTCCGAGGCGATTTTGGTAATTACAGTGGTATTGTACTGATGCAGGATGAAAGCATTCCGACGAGTTAAGGACCTTTGCCCCGGTAGGACCTTCCATGAGGTAGCCCTGGCGGGGTTTTGCAATTCGAGAACGCATTCAGCACTAGGATTGTCAGTCGCGGCGTCTGTAACAACATGGTCCAGGAGGCAAAGCGCGCAGTCCTAAGCTGCGCTGTGAAGGGGATGCCCTCGATGATCAAGTTCTTATAGCGAACTTTCTTATTCATCGACAACTTCATTTCTAAAACGTCCACATGGTATTTCCAAGCAATTTGCTCCCAAACTCGATCTTCCGAAAACCTTTCCCACGAAATGGTGGTGAAGGCCATCGGTCTTGCTGAAGGCGTTGATTAGGTGGTTGCTTGAATGATGCATGTTTCTTAAGAGAGGGAATGACAACTTGTGACTGTTTGTCCGGTATCCAGCAATAATGAGGTTGGGATTCAGGATTCACTGCGTGACCACCCGTATTCGGCGGTCAAAGGTGCAAGGTTAGGGACGAAGATGACCAAAGGAATGGCGAAAATTGGCTCCAGACGACCGCTCGACGGACTGGAATTTCTTATCTTTAAGTTTATTTGATTTCTCATAAGTTATTGATTTACTCTTTTCTATTATTTATTTCGTTTCTCCCCGCGGTCATTGAGGTTCTTTTCGCATCCTCCACATAGTGCGACATCGCCCTTATTTTCTATCTCCGAGGAGTTCGCGCATGCGCCTGAGTCTAAGACAAACAAACGAAGATACAATATCGCGCGTTTAGTACATGGGTAACTACCGGTATATTACATAGAACAGGATGATGTGCAACATGATCTCATACAAAAACGTAGCTGGAGGATTGATATCAAGGGAGGTGAAGGCGGCGTTGTCGACAGGCACTGTCCCTGACGGCCTCGTCTGAAACGCGGGGGACTAGTACTAAATCTCAATGAAGCGGCGGTGGCGTTAAGTGATCCGTTTGCGGAGCGTGGTCCCAATGAGAATGATGGCGACAGCTAGGAACGGGACCAGGTTGAACCCTCTCCTCGTCGTTCGCTCACAAGGGAGAGCTTTACTCTCCCACTCATGCGATTTGATAAGGGTGATTAAACGCTGGACGATGACTGACGCAGATGGCCTCGCGCTCGGCGACCGCGACCAACAGTCCATCAACAGGTCCTTGATCAGCCCCCGGAGTTGCGGGTATTTGTTCCAGTCATCCACCGGGCCGCTCGAGTCGTCTTTATTGAGAACTTTGTGCGAAATCCGATAGTCGGGTAACCCAGCGTAGGGCAATTCACCCGTCATGACCTAGGAAAGGGACACGGAACGATGCGTGGTTTGTCAGGCCGCACCGGATAGACACTCAACCGAAGGCCATATAAGAGGAAAGTTACTTACTGTAAAAGCTAGGTTTCCAAAGCTATATATGTCGCTTTGGCAGGACTTTGGCTCTCCGAGCATGCACTCCGGCGACATCCATGGTGTACTTCCTCCTACACGGTGGGAGGACGTGTACATTCTTTCTTCGCCCAGGATTGTTGACAGGCCGAAATCGGCCAAGAGAGGTTCTCCCGAGTCAGAAAATAATATATTATCCTGTGAGGAATTCTTAATGAGTCTCGTGCAGACACTGAAAAGAAGCAACAACTTACGGGTTTGAGGTCTCCGTGGACCACGGGCGGGTTACGGTAGTGCAAGTACTCAAGTCCCTTTGATATCCCCATGAGCTATCCAGAGCAGAGTAGTTGTAAGCGGACCCTCGATCAAGAAGGTTGAAACGCTCTGACGCACAACGCGCATCTTCTGAGACTCAGAGAGGCTCTTAAGGTGGTAAAATAAGTTTCCTTGTTTATACCAGGGGGATATAAACGAAAGATTTGGTGTTAAAGTCCAGCCGATAAGAGGGACGATGTTTGGATGGTATGGTAGCCCAGACCAGGTTATGGCCTCCTGCTCAAACCTCTATTCAACTCAAATAATTCAATAAAGCAATTCAAGCTATTGTGCGCCTCTTAAGAACATACCCGTAGAAGGTGTAGATTCGCATCCGCATCGCTCTGGCTATTCAACCCGACAGATCGAAGGACCTTGACAGCAACCTATTACGCATGATAATTTTTTTACTTGAAATTACTATCATGGGAATCGAAGCTTACCTCGGTGGGGAATCCCTTTGATGGCATGGAAAATCGGATGTTGCACCTCCAGACGTCACTATAGACACCTCCGCAAATTGGCCTTCCTTGAGGCTCATCGATAAATCCCAGCAAGGAAGGATTTGCAGCTAAGAAACGGCGCTCAGGTAAAACGGTGGCACAGGGCGTTGGGCGAGCTTGACCTAGTTGACTGGATGGCTGGCGTGGAATGGGGTCTTCAGTTGCCACTGGAGGATTTGATGCGACAGGAAATGTACTGTTTTGTTTGCGTGCTTCGAGAATATCTGCTGGTGCTGCTATTTTTGGATTGCCAACCCGTGGGGTACTTTCTGTCCCGAGATTGGGTGATACAAGGCCATGTTGCGGGTCGACCAACATTCCCAGGTCGAGAGCGGGTGTCAGGGGCGGGATTATTGCCTTAAGTGGAAGTTTTGTCCTCAATTGCTTTCGGGGTCCGGACCGGACCGCCGGTCGTCTCTACTTTGAGTATATTGAACAACCAAACAACCAAACAACCAAACAGCCTAAGGGTAGGGCAGGCCAGTGCGAACGTTTCGATGACCGGGATGGCGGGTGATCGCGGGCGGATGTGGGGAGAACACAGGGAGGCGGGAGAAAACGGAGGGGGCAGGAGGGGAAGAAAACGGAGGGGGGAGAAAACGGAGGGGGAGAAAACGGAGGGGGGAGGGGGAGGTACCAGGATAGGGGGATTTGCACCCCGCGGGAACCTTTGGATCAGCTGTTCGTCGAGCGGGGCCCACGTTGGTTGGATCGGGCGCGTGGGAGGTATCGGACGCGTGATAGGCAAAGATATGGTATCGGAAGGGGATCAGGTACTCGCTAGTTCAGGAACCCCGTATGCCTAAACATATTGGTACGGCCACGCGTTCGCTCGGTTATAAATTCTCGATGACCGCACAACGATCCTAGCACGGCGGCTAAGTCGGACATCATGAAGAGCGCGAGTCAAAGGTACCGAACGACATATTTATTCCAGACAAGACCCAGCACGTAAAACAAACGACTAAGGTTTTGCTAAGCGGTTGAGCTCAGAGTGTCATAAACAGAAGAACTGAAAGCGTTTCTATACAGGAGCGGACGTCGCGCTATCGACCCTTCCTTCATCCTCTGCAGTCCCTTTGCGAAGCAGGAGAACGCCTCGCAAGTTGTAGGAGCCATGCTCGGCGAGTTCCCCGGAAGCGGACCACTTCTTGACTGCCAGTTCCACCGCAACGGGATCCCCCTTATTGAGATGGGAGGCAGGGTACTTCTTGAGCCTGTTCTTGGGCAGAATGCCGCTAATCGCGTCGTAGATTTCTGTAAAGCTCTTGTACTAGGATTGCATGTTAATAAAAGCTTGAACGGTAGCGACAAAGGAGATCTTACATGCTTGCGTAAGACTTGGGTTCTATGACAGGGAAGCTTTGTCAGATGGCGAGCATGAGAGATATCAACAAAACTCTTACCATTTTTAGGGATGCTGTAATGGGCTAGTAGGGCGTTGGCTGTCTTCAAGTCTTCGTTCAGAAGAGGAAAGAAGAGCAAGCGTCGGGAACGACGGGAACGCCAGAAAAAGCACCAGGAACACCGTCAACAACAAGAGATTGAACTCCCAAGGGGTCGTCTAGAGAGAAAGAGTCAGCGTGTAAACGGAAAGATAGAATGGCGACCACCTTGTACCAAACGCAGCGAAAGACGAAAGAGAGCGAAGATAACCATCGATATCATCAACAGCACCTGAGGCCTCATCGTCGGTGTCACCCATCGACGCAGATGGACGCCACTGAACGGAAGCTAGAGGAGAAGATGATCAGCATCAAACGTCAAAAAGGAAGCGCGACCCTACCAGAGGAGTGGACCAACTCCGGCGAACCGTCTGGCAACACGGAAGTCGAAGCAGAGGAAGTATTGGGGGAGGCGAGACCTACGAGAAGGTGTGAAAGATATGCACACGCAAAGGGAGGAAAGCGCACCTGGAACGGACAGTCCGACGAAGGGGCTCGGAGTGGAAAATTCGGAGATCGAGAAAAGAAAACCTGATCGGAACGACATCAGAGGGGGAAAAAATATAGGGGAGTGGACGAACTCATAATTACAAACAGCAAGAGGAGGAAAAGCGACGACTGAACAGGACGAGGGGAGAGAGACGGCAAGACCATGAGAGGGCAGGACAAGATGAACACCAGACTTGAAGCCGCCAGGAACAACCTGACGAGAAAACACCCGCGTAAGCAAGAAAAACGCAAACAAACACAAATGGGACGAACGGGGAAACAAAGGTAATGCAAGCGATACCGAACGGCTTAACCAGCAAACTGTATTGAACCGGAACCAAAGAACACGTAAGGCGAATTACGAAGAACACCCGGCATCTAAAGCAAGATCGAATACTGCTGACAAGGCCCATCACCCTTACCATACCGGGCTCTGGGAGCTTGGCCAGTATACCGCGGCAGAGCCATGGTACGTGCCCGATGCTAAGCGTCTCGTTGCCATGCGTATGACCTTTCGAATATGCGGACATCAGGCATGCACGCCGCGCTTGGGCTCTGCACGGTTCGTCTCATGGCAATGTTAATGACCGGTGCTCTAACGGCTGGTTGTTCGTTGGCTGGTAGGACTCGAACGCGAGGGGGAGAACTGGGGAAACGCTTCCGAGAGCCCATTCCACCTTACACCGATAGCTCTGGTGCTCATTATTATTCGACCTCCCGGAAACGCGAGTTTTGGATTATCAAATTGCTTCAACTTGTCGAACACGCCTCCGGAGGGGAAAGGAGAAAAAGAAAGGCGGAAGTACGCAATAGTTACCCCTCGAGCGAAGTAGCGGTGCGTCAGAGGCAATTAAATAACCGCTTTGTCCGGTCGAGTGAAGGGTCGGCGAGGCTCGGCCGCTAGTGCAAGCTACCTGCGCAAAGGTTGGGAGTCCATGGATGCTAGGTCCTCCCGGGCAGCACATCAAAAGGCGAGCGAACGAAGTCCCGTTCTTGGATGCAATGATGAACACGAAAATTGAACGGGATGTTAGGGAGTGGATGGTCAATGATGCCGGCTACGGCGAGTAGGTTTTGCGGTATCTATACTCCTGTGGTGTATTCAAGAAGTCTGTCATATACAATTATGTCTTCTATCATTACCCATCTCTTGTATCCCGGATAGTATCACAACGTGTAATGCACCTCGAGACAGACCGCAATTCCCGATGAGCCGTCCTCGGGATTGGGGATGAGTGGACCTAATTATGACCTCCAGGCCTCCCCGTCGCCCGAGCAGACTCCACAAGTTGCATCATCTCCTGCCAGCTCTCGGATTGCGCGATCTCTATGGTTCGTCCCTTTAGCACGCGGAGGCCCGGTTCGTATGGCTCCGGTGGCTGGGGTATTCGGATCTCAGTCTCCTGGTGTGGTGCCTGCGAGGCAAGGAATATGGCGACACTTTGCACGTCTTCCTGATCGATCCAAGATCCTCGAAAGTCCAGTCGCGTCGGGCCCTGTTTTGGCGATACCGCCTCCAGTGCTGTCCTTGCTTCTTCACCTCTCGCGGATATAGGAACACCAAAGCTAGAGAGCTTCGGGCAATGGCGGAAGAAGGATGAAATAGTTCGCAGAGTGGCTCTTGGGCGAGGGTTACTGTCAAACCATCTGCTATCTTTGTCAGCTAGTCCCATGCAGAACCACATGGTGGTTAGGTCCGGCCAAGCTTCAGCGAGTTGCTCCCATTGTGCGTCCGTCATGTTAATTTCCTCTTCCATTGAACTAGCACCGTTAAACCACGAGCCGGAAAATTCGAAAAGAATGTCCTTTAGGCGAGGACAACCTTGCAGAGTGGTAAAAACCGAATTTGTCGCCCTCCCGTCCCTCTCGGAACCCCCAGTCTCTTCAGAGAAGAGTCTCACGCAGAGATGTAGCACCTCCAGGGCGGGGCAACTTTGCCCAATGGCCCTGATCACTTCTCGGACGAAGAACCAAGAGACGTTGGCCCCTTCGACGTGATCCTCTATCATAAGTTTGGCAAGACTAGGGAATGTGGGTATGGTCAATAGTAATTTGACCGCCATGATATCACCCCTCAGACACTCCAGCGAGGAAAACGCGTCATGGGGTACTGGCGCCGCTTCGTAATCGTCGGAAATGGCGAGGTCATCCGAAACTTCAAGTACTTTGAGAGTTGGTAAGTACGATATCGCACTTGCAATGACCTCCGTCCTGATGGCGTCAGTGGGGAGAATGAGTTCTTGCAATGTGGATCGCCCGATAAGCTGGACGAGTGAGTCGGCTTTGGCGTCCATAACATCCCCCGCCCCGGTGTCATTATACATTCTGGGCCGAATAGCGAGGGTTTTGAGAGGTCTTCCATGAATTCCCAGGGAAGAGAACACAGCGACACATCGTTCGGCGAGCATGTCGTCCGCATATCCCGGCGTGAACAAGGCAAAACTGTCCAGGGCGGGTGACTCGTTGATCACCCAAACACATACGTCGGAGTTATCCTTTAATAGGTCGTATTGTAGCCATTTCAATTTGGGAAATATTGGGAGGACCGGAGAATCTTCCATCTGAATCGTCGGGTGTACGGCTCTGTTCAGTACAGCACTGGTGAAGGTGTTCCAGAACTCGGTCAGGGCCGGAAGGTATTTGAGTCGCATACGGCGGATACGGCGAGTGTAGTATTCGAAGCGCTGCCAGTCTTCTACGGTGGGGGCTTTTGCGAACTCCTAGAGGAATCCAAGTCAAGGTACACGTGGTCAGATCATCCCTCTTAACGAGGTAGTTGGATATGGCCCGAACCACTATCCTTGATGGTGGGTAATCACGCCTCCAACCATCTCGAACTACATCACGCTCATCAACAACTCCTCGAGCTTTCCAAACTTGCATCAAACGGCCGAAGCTGGCTTGGCGCCAGAGTACGTCCAGGGCAACCTCTAGAAACCCTCGACAAGTCACCGCCAAATTCTTCAGGTCGTCTTGGTCTCTCCATGGTCGATCAATCTCCACGGGGACGAGTAGATTGGGGAAAATGAGCGCTTTCAACTCATCGATCATGAGAGCTGTGTGAGCCGCTGAACGCGGGATGCCACGAACGGATGTCATTTTTGCGTTCAACTATGAATTCGAGCGAGACGGCACGTTGGATGTCAGCTTTGGTCAGAATTCGTACAAACGATTACACGATTCTCTCACGAGTTCGAGTGACAAAAGCGTTGGAATGGTCGTAGGCGGCGCACGAACAGCAGATACCGGTGGTTGTCGTCGCACGGTTCGGCGCACGGACGGTCTAAGATCCCTTTGTGAAATATCACCGAGACAATCGCAAACCGGTTCTGTAGATCATTCCAGAAAGTCGGAACGCTTACCGCTCTATATAACTTCTAACGCCGGGACTTTTTTTTCGATTGCTAATACGGTCAGCCACAGAGGTGAGACTTATTTAAGGTTTTCGTTTTTTTCGACGAGGAAGTGTCGAAAGGTTTCCAAGAAAACGATCGTCCCAGAAGCTCGCAACTCGCCATTTTGTTCCCCGGCCAACGACTTAAAAGTCAACCCCGGAATCGATTAATTTGGCCAGTAAACCCGTGGCTGAGCCATGATGCGTGAAATGGCCCAGGGGACTAAGCGTATGACCCTTCGAGTATGCGGACAGCAGGCATGCACGCTGCGTTTGGCCTTCGGGCGGTTACTCCCATGGCGATGTTCGTGACAGGTGCTCCAACGCCCGATTGTTCGTTGGCTGGTCGAACTCGAATGTGAGGAAGGGGGGGTAGGCTGTTTGAAAACTTCCGAGAGCCTATTCCACCTCACAGCGATAACTCTGGTGCTCATTATCATCATCTCGACCCTCCTGAGACACAAGCTTAGGATTATCAAATTGCCTCGACTTGTTGAACGTTCCTCCAGGGGAACAAAAAAGAAAAAGGGCCTCAGCGAATGGCGCGCAGGTGGCTGCTAACGCCGCCAGGCCCACGACAATCATGTGGCTTGTGAGATCGGTCGGAATTCTACGCCGGAAATGTGAAGAATCGACCTCATCCCAGCGCTCATTGTATGAGAATCTCCAACACCCTATTGTTCCTTGGGCTGTCAGAGTTCCGCCCTGTGGCCGGGGGCGAAGAACCGCGGAGAGCTTATTCCTCCACACAGGATTATAGCCGCCGGCCTGTGCCTGTTATTTCCCCAGACAAAGGCACGAAACATTATCATCAGATCGCTTTTGGTTGTCAACTCACGAGAGTAGATCATCTCTGTCAGAGAACGAAGCGTCTCGTTGTAGATCGCTGACACAGTTCGACGTTCACTAGGCGAGTTTGATCAGTATCAAACCCTTTTACCGAGCTGGTATGTCGAAGAAAGAGGTGATGAAACGATCTCATTAACGCAACGCCCCCCGGTTACTAATATTGGAAGCGAAGAACTCCGCGGAGACAAACTCAGCCTTCAGCAGTGCACCAACTCAGCAAGTGCGGGGGAGAATGCTCCAAT
>WSTY01001388.1:0-10748 GCA_019633465.1 Tulasnella sp. 417
TCCAGTGGAAGCGACATCTGTCCCGTACAGGGGATTGTCTTGCATAACAACCTCAAGTTCGGCTCTTGCGAGGAGCAAATGACCAGGCTTCACGAACGAAGTGATTACATTCATACGGTACTACATCCACAAGAGGTATCCATATCCGCAGAGCTCACGAAACGCCAGGTTCCAACAATCGACGGCGCCCATCGAGGGAAAAGAAGAACAGGAAAGGGGGTCTCAGGAAGAAGCATAAATGTGGACGCGAGATCGAAGAGGAAAAAAAAAAGAAAAAGAAAAAAAAAGCAAACAGCATGAAAAAGCCCAGCCGAAATTTCGGTACAAGAGAGAACTGGATGGGAACGAAATCGTGGAAACGAATGCAGTACACATCTGGGAAGAAGATCTGAGCACGCTAGCTAACGGTGCGGGATTCCTTCGGCGGCAGGGCTTTGCCTTTCGTAGGTGTTGGTGAAGAAGCTTAAGGCAGAGAGCCACCCGTTCTCAGGGGGGGGCGGTGGAGGCACCGGCTCGGAACCTCCAAAGCGTGCTCGTCCACCTAGTGTTCTATGTGGTTTTGGATATGAATTTCGGAGATGAACCGCCGTTTGATCCGCAAATGGAGCAGCCGAGGTTGAGGTGGAGTTCTGTGAGCCAGTCGGGAAATCGACGTTCTGTTGCTGTTGCTGTAGTTCTCGGAAATGATTCAGGGCCATACTGCCCGGAACATTTTCCATCCCGCCATGCATGAAAATGTTTTGCCTGAAATCTCCATTATAGGGCTGCTGATCCTCAGCAACAGGCAATGTTTGTGCAGGGCTCGGTGATGAGGCGAGACCAGGTGGCTGGGGGGCGGGGGAATGTTGAACGAGGAAGGCTGTAGGGATCGTATTGACCGCCGTCTCCGTTCCCCCCTGGGAGAAACTGTCTTGCAGGGTTGTCTTATCGTAGGGATCGATTTGTGTTTGGGTTATCGATTCGTAGCCGGCGCCACTGTAAGTGCCCTCGTGCACTAGGAAAGCATTGCTAAGGGTCGCTACTGCCGGTCCGGGATGAGGCATGGAATACGATGAGTTATCTCCGAAGGCCAACTCGGTTAGACTTCTGACCACGTCCATCATTGTCTGGAGTTGAGTTCTCGTCTCCGAGAGAAGCGCCCGCGTTTCTGCCAGCTCCGATCTAGTCGCATTCAGCTCCTTCTGGAGTCTATTCATCCTTGCATGCAAATCCGGCTGATCCTGCGGCTGAAGGGTCGTGACAGTGCCGGCCGGTGTGGTCGCAGGGGGCCGTCGCTCCTGCAGTGTCTTTCTTGGGACAGGCTCTTTAGGCTGGCGCAGAACATCGGAGGGGTTCTTGTTACGAAGGACCCATGTACCACTCTCCTTATCCTATCATGGTTGAGATCAGAGACCGTATGGCCAATCTACAGATATTACCCACGCGATCTTTTTTCTTATATCCGTAATTGCTCAGTTGCTTTTGAAAGCTTCCCCACTGCAGAATAGTTTAAGATTTAAATCACCTGTTACCGGTACGAGCTATGAATACCTGGTTCATGTCCGGGAAGTATCTAGGTAAGGCATGCGCTACGAATGCTTCAATGTTCGGAATCTTGAAAGCTTTCGAGCCTTGTCTCTCCTCCGATTTGATATATTCGGCCATGGTCTTGTCGCTTAGCATCCTACACGAGGCGATCGGTATTCTAGACAATGTCAGGTTGAACTAGCCAACTCACCAAGACAACTTTCGCAGAAAATGCCCGCCTGACGGTACCCTCTTAGAATCTCCAAAATCACTTCTCTTGAAGCCCCCGAGCTGTGGAGCGGGAGAATTTGCACGAGAGTTGACGTCGTACTCATCGCTCTCCTCGTCCATATGCCCGTTGGGCCTGCATGGGGCAAGATAGTGTGCTTCACCGTGGCTGAGATCGTTACTCCAAGAGGGATTGAATGTAGCGCCCTGGGGTGCTTGAGCTGAATTCGTGAGGTCGTTGTTGGAGAATCGAAGATTGGGAGGACAGGAGGGAGGATGAATGGTGGCCGTTTTGCCGCTGCCTGTGGCTGGGGTGGAGGTAGACACATTGTCACGTGAGCGCAAGGGAAGGTTCTCGACCTCCTGGAATTGGGAGAGCAGAAACAAAGCCATACTGCTCCCGGCCAAAGTAAGGTGGTGAGCAGGGTCAGGAGAACGTCTGATGGTTTGAGGGCAAAGAGGAAGTAGCAGGAGATGAAATAGTGTGGTTGGGGGAGATTTGGCTTGTTCGCTTTTATGTACCGTGAGGGACTTCCAAATTCCTTCCGGATACCTTCCAAATTTCCGTCACCCGGAAAGTTGGCGTTGCTAGAAGCACTGCCCGAACCTCGATCAAAATCAGGTCACCTTGAGCTTACATCCAGGTGAAGGAGACGTTACATGCTGGATCGTTGATCCTCTCTTGCGACGAAGCGCCCGGGGTGGAGGGGGGAGTCACTACAAGGTGCAAGGGGCCGATAACTTTGCAATATTAATGGTATCTCATAGCTGTATCACTCAGTGCATTAAATAAGCAGCCACGCAAAGAAATTACAGTGAGCATAAGGGTTGAAGTGCGTGTTGGTGGATTCATTTGATGGGAGGGGAATTGATAGCGGGCCCGAAAGCTTGGTATTCTCCAAGCCACAGGTCTCGGCAACCAGAGCGCCAGACGTCCGGCAATCCCGCTTGAGGTCCGATTGCTCCCATACATAAGGCGATCGACAATACCTGACACGTCGATGGCTTGCTAACCACCGCGTGTTTCGATTTGGAAGAAACAGAAGGCGAAACAGAAGCACAACACCTCGAGCTCTAGGAGCCTCAACAAGACGGTTCTCCCCCGCGCCTTCGATGGCTATGACCTCCATCTTCGGCCCGGGTGACGTCCAAGACTCTTGGTTCAGCATACCACCACAGGGTGCGGCCAGACACAAGTCGCTCAAGTCGCTGACTATACAAGCTCATGTACCAGATCAGTTCACGATTTCCACGTATGCTAGCAGCAAGTGGTTAGGCCCGCCCTTCCCATGGAGAACACGGAGGAAATGGGGTCCTCTATTCTCCGGTGCGTGCCTTCTGCAGCTGATACCAGCGCAAAGTGAAGAGTACTGTTGTTGGAAATTTTAGGTCTCACTGGGAAATCCTTGTAGTCATCTCGTTGCAGAGTGGGGACAGCTGCTTAAGGACTTCGGTGTTACCTGGGCTAGTCATTCGCGATACCCACCACGCCCAAATATAATTCGCTTGTTGTTATCAGGAGATACGCTCTGCCTAAGTCAGAGCAGTCAGGCATAATGTGTTGGCCCTGGACTAAATACCCGGTGGGCATAAAAGTGGCGCAGCGTGGAGGAGAGGAGCAAGCTAGGATAGGTAGTCTTGGTCATAACTGAGCCAGGTTATAATGAAGAAGAAAGAGCAAGGCGAGTGCAGGCGAACGGCATGGTGGCCACGCATTTACATTCATCCGGATGCCGTCGAGGCCCGGCCTATACGCCGAAAACACCGAGCCACCTACACTTCCGCTATCCCCAAAAGACTGTCGACCGGTTAGGCAAGCGATGTTGCCTAGCATACGTATTTTTGTTTTATTGTGCTGGGCGATTCTGTTCAAAGCTCTAATAAAGGTTTTGCCTGGAGGGTCCTTTGAACCGCTCGCCTGATGGTAAGCCCCAGAACGTAAGAGTGGTCGAACGACGGCCCTGAGAACTCCTTGCAGATGCCCTTCACGTATTTCCCGAGTCTGGTTCACAAACAACACGTACCTTAGACGTTGAATTTCGCGACGAGGCGGGGTCTTTCGGCACCGCATGGTAACGACTGTTGGAGTACGGTCCGGGAGACCGACTCGAGTATAGTGGGGCATGAGTAGTTATGTCAAATAAAGTACCGAGGGCGGGAATACCCTCGGTTACTCGTCCTAATCCGGAATTGCCCATTAAGGGAATTCCTCTCGTTTCTTTTAACTATAATTGTACTACCGACCTATAAAAGGCGGTCTCGCTCGAATGTAAATAAAACAATCAATTCATTGTTATATTACTACTACGACAATCGCGCTCTATTACTACTATCGCCCTATCCCCTCGTCCACCGCTGCTCAACAACGACAACAACTGCTGGTGATACAATCATGGCGAATCCTACTCATACAGTGACGTGACGACAACGACCGATAGAGAGACCAAAGTATGCGGCATAGAACGAAGAGAGCATGAAAGCGAACATGAAATCCTAAGAGGAAAGCGAGTGGCAAAACAGGGACTCCCTCGAAAGCACCGAGCCACCTTCACTTCCCCTATCCCAAAAGACTGTCGACTGATGGGTCGAGTAATGTCGTCTCGTGTATATTTTGTTCTCTTCTGCTGAATGATTATGCTCACAGCTCCGATAGGGGTTCTGCCTGCAGCGCCTCACTTGACAGTTAGCAGCCAGGAACGCAAGAATGGTCGAACGACGGCCTTGAGAACTCCTTCTTGAAGATATCCATAATGCATGTCCTGGGTCTGGTTTGCATCTCTTAGACTTTGAATTTCCTGACCAGGAGGAGTATTTCGGCCCCGCATGAAAGTGGCAACAACCTATGGTAATACACTGATGGCGAACCCTACACATGAAGACAATGGTCGATACAGAAACAAGAATATGCGGCAAAGAACGAAGAGAGCATGAAAGCAAAAATGAAATCCAGGAAAGAAAGGGAGTAGAACAAAAGGTAATTCCGGAATCACAGGACTAGATCATAGATCAGACATGGATATGAAGCTCGAAACCGAAAACAGAAGAGGTCCATATCTTCAGGCTGAAGCTAATAAAGACATTAGCGCATACACTAGTACGTTATCTCAGGTACAACAGCTGCCTTTCATCGTGAAAAACAGGAGAAAGGGGGGGGGGGAAACGAAAAAGCTGCCGACCTGCTTTGATTCAATCGAGGGTCGCGGTTACCGGGGTGATAAAGGAGCTAATTGAGTCATGGGCATTTTCCAACCAGGTGCGATCGAAGCTTGGACGGAGGCTGATGCCTGGCCTCCCGGTGAGCTTGCAGGGAGATCTTGACACCAGGACCCCAAAAATGGGACGGGCCAGGTCGCAAAGAAGTCTAGCCCACCGTAAAGAGGAGGTGAAGGTTGTCGAATACCCGTCGGTAAGGGAGAACCAGAGGGCTCATATGGGTTGCGCTCGTCGGCAGAAGGAGCGGACTTGCCACTATCCGACGTCGGCTCCGCTACCAGATTGGAAGAATCGTCCTGTACGTTTCCGCCACCAATAGTACTGATCAGGGGGATAGGTGGAGTCCTATCATCAACGTTAAGGGAATTGCCTGCGTCGGAGATATGGCTATCGTGGTGTAACGCCGTTCCGACCGAACCCGCTCGGGTGTATGGGACAAGGAGTGTCACCCTCCAGGGGTATCGCGGGTTCGTCTTCTGATACCTCCATTGGCTGGGATTCTTCTTCTGAGAGTCGGCTCTCCCTTGCTAAGAGGCTCCCTTCCGTTGCTTCAAGCCGCTTCTCCTTGGCTGCGAGTCGTTTCTCCCTTGCTAAGAGCCGTTTTTCTCGTGTCAAGAGCCGTTTTTCTTTGATCAAGAGCCGTTCCTCCTTTGCCACAAGTAGGTTTTCCCTTGCTACCTGTCCGCACGAGTCCCTCCTTCAACTCCAAAATTGTAAGCTCGAGCTGAGATAGTCTGGCATGAAGGGCCGCCTGACTGGGGGATAGGGGAGCGATGCTGGGGAGGTAGGATGCGTGTAGCCCGGGAGTTGGTGCCTGTGCCACAACCCGAGGAGTAGAGGCCGTCGGCTGCTTAGGTTTCGACACGACCTCGTGAAGATTTTTGCCGTCTTTTGAAAACTTCTTGTTTAGGTGAGTAAACGTGTACCCGCCCAAATCCTACCCAAAACGATGACATATGTTAGTGTCACCAGACGGTGTTGTCAAAATCAACAAGGCTCACGCAAGCTCGCTTCTCGAACTGGTAATTGCGCAGCTGTTTCCAAAAGCTGTTCCACTGTAGAAAAGCGTGAGATTAGACCGCTGACCACATGGAAGCGAGAACTACATACACCATCCTTCTGACCCCGAAAGTATACGGAAAGGGCATTCTCAACGAAATTTTCAATCTCTGGGATGTAGAAAGAATCTGTCCCAGCCCAACATATATAGGGGTTCATTCGCTCGTCTTGTAGCATTCTACGCGTGGACCAATATCAGAGACCCGAGTACCAACAAGAAGAATCACACTTACTTGTAAACCTGGAAGGGAAACTTGTCCTGGGAGATGATTTCTGGGGATTGCGAGGATGTGCCAGGCTCGACATGTTGCTCATCATTCTCTTCCGCCGGCGTACCTGACTGGTGTTGGAGAAGGTTGGGCGCTTCAGCTTGGCCGATATGAGACGGGGTGGGAACGGACACAACGGAGCTTTGGGGCCCGTACGCGCCGCTCGTAGGTGACGCTTGGAAAGTAGGGGGGACGAAGAAGGCAGAGTGGTCGAGGGCTGGTGCCCGCGCGTGCATTGGAGCCGAGAAGAGCGGGCTCCCTTATTTGGCCGCATCGAAGCAAAGTTTTCTTATGGAAGTCCCCGTAAGCGAACCGGGTGCGCCGGTGCGGGGCGATTAGGCAAAACCCATACATACTTTCGGGGAAGGACGTTGAGGCGCTCAGAAAAAGAAAAGGTGTCTGGAGGGGCTTAGTGAAAGGGAAGAAGTAGTATTAGCGGAAGAGCAGGAAACGGAGTAGCGCAAACAGATACAGGCATCTTGCTGAGGGGCCAGTCTTATAACAAATAACAAATTAGCCTCTTAGGTCAGGCGTTTGTCACTCCGGAAACCAATTTGTGTCCTGTGAGAAATCAGGCAAGCTGATAGACATTGGAAACTGCGTGCAGCCAGCGACAAGGTAATATGTATTATACCCACAAGATCCCTGCTCTGTGCTCACGGGTCGTCCTCATCAAGAGCCTCCAGGTCGACCTTCGGACGAATCTAATGACTAAGTTTCACAAACGAAGTGAAGATATCCCATAAGGTATCGCATGTATGGCCTATATCCGCACAGTCCACAAAACACGATGTTCCAGCAAGCGATCCACGCCACAGCGAAAATGAAGAATAGAAAAACGGGCCGAAGGAAGGGATAGCATCGAAAGTTATATCAAAGAGGAAAAAAAATGCATAAATGCCCAATCGAGAATGTTGTGACGTCTTTAGCTCAACGAATGTAGGACACACCTGCGAACATCGTATGAGCATACAAGTTCAGAAACGAGGGTTTCCTCCGACTATCGGCTGTGTTGCCTACTCACCATGACTGATCGAACCAAGAGATAGGGCGGTTACCAGAACCAGCTGGGCGAACGGGGTTGCGGCAGAGGCACTGGCTGGGAGCCTCCATAGAGTAACCGCCCACTTGAAGCCCTAGGTGAATTTGAATTTCGAGAGTCGACCCAAACTTGATCCGCAAATGCAGCTGCAGAGGTTGAGGCGGAGTTCTGTGCGTCGAAAGGTGGCCCGACGTTCTGGTGCTGTCCGAGATGGTCCTGGACCATAGGGTTTGGACCATTCTCTATGGAGCCGTAGGACAGATGGGTTTGTTGGAAACCATCTCCGGAGCCATGAGCGCTTGAAGTTTGGGCGAAGGCTGATGCTTGGTTCGTTTGTGTACTTGCGGGATGATCTCGCCACCAGGGTTCACGGAAGGCGCCGAAGTTGTTAAGGAACGAGCCCGCCGGATCATCCGACGCTGAGCTTCCTTGGAGGAGCTCTTGGATCGTTGGATCTCCGCTAATGTAGGGCGAGGAAGGTCTGCTATCCGTCGGTAGGGGAAAGTCAGACGGCTGAAGAGTGGTGGGCAACTCAATGGAACGAGCCAACCTGGCAGTATCCAACATCGTCCGAGTTACCGGGTGGGATAAACTGCCCTCCTGTACGTTCCCGCCACGGCTCGTATCGGTCTGCGGAGGAGGTGCAATTCTGTCCTCAGCGTCGACGGCCGCTCCGACCGAACCACGTGGGTCTACGGAACAAGGAGTGTCACCCTCCAAGGGTATCGCGGGTTCGTCTTCTGATACCTCCATAGGCTGGGATTCTTCTTCTAAGAGTCGGCTCTCCCTTGGTAAGAGGCTCCCTTCTGTTGCTTCAAGCCGCTTCTCCTTGGCGAGTCGTTTCTCCCTTGCTGAGAGCCGTTTCTCCCTTGCTGAGAGCCGTTTCTCCCTTGCTGAGAGCCGTTTCTCCCTTGCTGAGAGCCGTTTTTCTCGCGTCAAGAGCCGTTTTTCTTTGATCAAGAGCCGTTTCTCCTTCGCCAAAGGTGGGTCTTCCCTTGCTGCCTGTCGCACGAGTCCCTCCTTCAACTCCAAAATTGTAACCTCGAGCTGAGATAGTCTGGCATGAAGGGCCACCTGACTGGGGGATAGGGGAGCGATGCTGGGGAGGTCGGATGCGTATAGCCCGGGAGGTGGTGCCTGTGCCGCAACCCGAGAAGTAGAGGCCGTCTGCTGCTTAGGTTTCGGCACGACCTCGTGAAGATATTTGCCGTCTTTTGTAAACTTCTTGTTCGCGTGAGTGAACGTGTACCCGCCCGAATCCTACCCAAAACGAGGACATATGTTAGTGTCACCAGACGGCGTTATCAAGGTCAACAAGGCTCACGCAAGCTTGCTTCTCGAACTGGTAAATGCGCAACTGTTTCCAAAAGCTGTCCCACTGTAGCCAAGCGTGAGATTAGATCGCCTGCCACATAGAAGCGAGAACTACATACACCATCCTTCTGACCCGGAAAGTATACGGGCTGGGCACTCTCAACGAAAATTTCAATGTCTGGGATGTAGAAAGAATCCGTCCTAACCCAACAAATGTAGGGCTTCATTCGCTCGTCTTGGAGCATTCTACGCGTGGACCAATATCAGAGACCCGAGTACCAACAAGAAGAATCACATTTACTTGTAAACCTGGAAGGGAAACTTGTCCTTGGAGATGATTTCTGGGGATTGCGAGGATGTGCCAGGCTCGACGTATTGCTCATCATTCTCTTCCGCCGGCGTACCTGACTGGTGTTGGAGAAGGTTGGGCGCTTCAGCTTGGCCGATATGAGAGGGGGTGGGAACGGACACAACGGAGCTTTGGGGCCCGTACGCGCCGCTCGTAGGTGACGCTTGGAAAGTGGGGGGGACGAAGGAAGGCAGAGGGGTCGAGGACTGGTGCCCGCGCGTGCCTTGCAACCGAGAAGAGCGGGCTCCCTTAGGGGTATTTGGCCGCATCGAAGCAAAGATTTCTTATGGAAGTCCCCGTAAGCGAACGGGGTGCGCCGGTGCGGGGCGATTAGGCAAAACCCATACATACCTTCGGGGAAGGACGTTGAGGCGCTCAGAAAAAGGAAAGGTGTTTGGAGGGGCTTCGTGAAAGGGAAGAAGTAGTAGTAGCGGAAGAGGAGGAAACGGAGTAGCGCAAACAGATGCAGGCATCTTGTTGAGGGGCCAGTCCTAATTATAACAATTCGCGGGAATTTCCAGGCCTTCCAACCTTCCAAGTTCCCAGGGTCAGAAAAGCATGGCCCTGAGAGGATGCGACACGGGTTTTCACGACTGCTACCCTCCAGCAGTAATCAAAACTTGTATAGGATGGCCTTCCGGTATATCGGCATCGTTTACTGCCAAATGATGAACGATACCCTCTCCCTCGGTTTTGAGGAACCGAAGTTTCTTTGCCGAGATGCATGCAACGTTGGTGGTACTATCAACCTAAGTCTACTAAATGGCCTGTGAAATCAAGCACATCGTGGAGTATATCTGGCTAAGGGGAGTTTTACGCTTTTGACGTGAAACGTGACTGGCGGCGGGCAAAGAACAGACACATTCGACTCGACCAGCACAAGCGACGGTGCAACTAAGCAGCCGCATTCAACCCCGTTCGTCGCAAACTTAGATAAGAGCCTTTGAATTGGTGAAGAATAGCAGCCTTAGGGCGGGGCCGTCTCGCAGTGATTCCATTCGAGCAGTTCCAATGTTGTTTGGCTTCGAATCAGGAGAGCACCAACTGGGCAGACCAGATGAGATGCGACTTGTCTTTAGCCAAGCAATAAAATATGTCACCAAGAAATTTGATTAATGATCCGAGGGGAGTCCGAAAACTGGTTGCTGTGAGTCGAACTCGCAGACATCGCGGCACGCCAACACCGCGACACCGGTCGAGCACTCGACCACTCTAGAGATTTTGATAACTGCTAGGATATGGATAGTAGTGTGGCGAGACATTTCATTTTTAAACAAGACATAACGTTAATTTCTTCAAGTCGGGGCTGGTGGAATCTGTGTGTTCCCGAGGCCTTGCGAGGAGCGAGACCGATGATCCTCAGGGCCAAGGCAGACCCAAAGCAGACATGTCGGCTCGAAGATGCATCGAATGGCTTGCGGGAGGGGAGGGGCCGGTGAGGGAAACTTGTTACACGCTTGGGCTCTTTGCTTCCCATGCTTGGCGGCAGATCACGTGATTCACGGCTCCAAACGGCGCGGGCCCCGGAAGCTCCGCCTCCGGTAACCTCACCCCTCCCACACGCAACCACCGGTCGACCAGGCCATAGCGTCCTCCAACACCTACATCTTGGAAGATTTCTTGGGCTTCTTGGATACCCATGCCTGATGAAGGCCCCGGCACTACGACGGCGGCAACAACGGCCAAAACGATGAACGTCAAGACGCCGAGAGAGGCTTTGCGAGATGCTTTCTCCGACCCACAGACTCACCTTACAATCGGTTACTTC
>WSTY01001389.1:0-10747 GCA_019633465.1 Tulasnella sp. 417
TTATCCCCTCAATTTGGCCCACTCAGCACTCTCCCCGATCCCCTCGAATCGGAGATAGAAGTGCCGCCACCTTCCGCTCCGGTTGACACCGTCTCCCCCACCTGGACGGAGGAAGACTCGGCGCATGTGGATAACCTCGGCCACTTGGGAGTCGACTCTCCAGTCCTCCTGGACGACATCCTAATGTTCCTAGTGTCCATCTCCGAGTCGCCCCCAGACCCCGGGTCTCCGCCCCTTACCACACCTTCAACTCTACCGACCACGTCAAGTGCGTCGCCACTACCCGCCAGTTCCGCCTTATTTTCTCCAATGACCGTTTGTGCTGCGCCCTCGGTTTCACCACCAACACTCAAACGCCGTCTATCTTCAATGGATCCGCCTGATCCACGACCTCGCCACCCTACTCCGGGTCCTTCGACTCCCCGGCCTACCAAGCGGCTTTGTCTCTCCTACCCTGGGGAATCCTCATTCCAACTCGACACTTCCGTCGCGCCTCTCAGACCAGCCCAGCCCACCGGCCAACAACAGACTGCCAAGCCTCGGGAACCTCGCCGCGACTACTCGGCGTGCAAATGCGAAGGCGGTCTTACCTCCAAACCCGCGCGACATTGGCGCGTTTGCCCTTACAATCCGAATCGAATCAAGAGCGATGACAACAAGCCTTTCGCATGCGACGTTCCAGGCTGCGCCAAACGGTTCGGAAGGGAGGATAACAAGAAGCGCCACATCAAGGAGTATCACCCAGAGATAGTCAGGCAGGACCAGACTCGACTCTCGCAAGACGGGCCGGATAATCCGGAGATCTCGATCTAATTCCTTTAAATTTCTTCCTTGCCTTACTTCCCATTTTGTTGTTTCCTGAATTGTTTCCCCGCTATCTTCTGTTGTTGTTTTGTCTCCATTTACCCCGCTCACTGAGCAATGTGATGTGTTTTGGTCATGGATTTTGTGAGTGTTCGCCGACGTCCAGAATCGCCGATGAGACTGCCGTGGTGGACGCATGCGGCAGTCATACATGCGATGGGACTCAATTTCAGCCATATTTTAACAGGACCCGCTTTTGCACGGGGCATTGCAAAATTAGGGCCTCATCATCCAATTCTAAGAGAATCCGAAACGCAAATGCCAACTTTCGTCATATCAAACAAAGGAGAAATTATAAACGCAACCAAGGAGGTAAACGTCAAGAGGGTAATCATACTGGGTTTGAGGCGACTCAAGCGGAAGAAGATTGGAAATCAAGTGGATTGGGTTGCTGAGGTTTCAAGCTTCAGGATGGCTTTTTTTCTTTAGAGCAGCATCGGGTAGCTGTAATGATATATTATATACACATTTTTTATAATCTACGAACAGAGAATAGGATCATGATGTTTAAGTGCACGAGGACTAAACGTTCCGAGAGGGGTAATAGTTTTTTCCAAGATGAAAACTAAATGCATTGCGCTCCAAGTGGGGATTTTCTTTCGAGTTTTAGGTTCTTGAAAGAGACTCGCTCGCTTTTCTGACCCATGGCTAGCCAGTGGGAGATGATCTTTTCGTCTCTTCGACTGCCAATCCGAGCATATAAATCCCTTGCCTCTGCGTATAATACCGCCGATTCAATGTTAAGCTTCTGCTGTTGGCGGAGACGGCCATGACCCCGCAGCGTGTTTGCTCGGCCGCGATCATCGCCAATACGAATGTAGATGCTTCGCGATTGATTGTAACATCTCTCGGCCTCAAGGTATCTTGATTGAAGAAGATAGACGTCCCCTAGCCCTCGTAATGTGTTTGCTTGGCCCTGATGATCGCCAGTGCGAATGTAAATATCTCGTGCCTGGGCGTAACTTCCTTCAGCCTCAGGGAATTTAAAGCGACAAAGAAAGACATTTCCCAGGCCATGTAACGTATTTGCTCGGCCTTGATCATCATTCGTGCGGGTGTAGATGACCCGCGCTTGGCTGTAGCATCCTTCAGCCTTGGGGTAGTCAGATTGAAGGCGGTAGAGCTCTCCAAGCCTTCGCAACGTGTGTGCTTGGCCGGGATCATTGCCTACGCGGACGTCAATTTCTCGGGCTTGGATGTAACATCTTTCTGCCTCGAGAAATTTGGATTTACAACAGTAGACATCTCCTAACCCGCGTAGTGCGCGAGCTCGGCCACAGTCATCTGCGCCACTTGCACCAGCCAGAGCCCGTTGAAACAGCGATGCGGCAGTGCCATAACTATTTTGAAAGTAGTGCGTGAAACCCATCTCCAGCAGGAGACTGGGAGATGGTGCTTTGGCACGTGAAGATTTCCGACCTGAAGGTGGTATTGATGACTGAGAAAGCGAAAGAGTGTCACAAATCATCCAGAATTAACTGATAAATGTAGTGCAAGATTCACCATCCATTTTACCGTATCACGACATCGAGTAATATTTGGTCTATCCCTGGGGTCAAATTTCCAACAATCCATCATCAAACTGCAAAGTGCGACAACATGCCGTAATTCAATGTCGTCGGGAACCATGCGATCTGCTTCTTGAACAATTTCTAGTGTTATGTCGACGGCTGATTCGAGTTCCGGGAATGGTAACTTCTTTGTCATAATCTAGCAAACCGATGGAAGGATTAGTTTGATCACGCAGGTATGTAAACTCGTAGGTGTAGTTTAAGCTACCTCCCAACAGACCCATCCAGCTGACCATATATCGCTCGATAAGCCTAGATTTTCTCCATTTACGACTTCAGGGGCCGCCCAGCGGAGTGACCATGCAGGACCCGTTAAAGTCAACTGAACGCTGGAAGCTACAATCTTGACTTCAGGTGCACGGTGAGTGTGACGTTCGGTTCTTGGGGCTCCCTTGGGCACTTGACCAGCATCTTGCCCTGCTGGTTGACTCGGCGCATCATTCAGTAAGCGAGCAGACCCAAAGTCGGTAATGATGGCGCGGGAAGATGAGTTGACGAGAATATTAAGCTAAAAGTACTAGGATGAGACACGAATTGCCTGATGTGCCGTTGTGAAACCAACCAACTCACCGACTTTAGATCCCCATGACGTATAGGTGGTTGGCGGGTGTGAAGGTACTCAAGTCCCTTAAACACGTCTTTGATCTGGAAATTGAAAGCTTTTAGCCCTATGCAACACGTCACGATGGCAAAGCTTTATGCCGTCCCAAACGGACAGCGGATTCCGCACCACCTTGTCCTCTTTCCAGTGAAGCTCCCGAGAATTCTTGAGATTTATAGCGAGTATGGGGGAGCAAGAGGAACTGCTGGGAGAGGGTGGGCGGAGGAGGTTCACGGGCGAAATGTCGATGTGGGCGTCAAACTGCGCGGCATGCCAGAAAATCTTACATTCGTTGACAATATTATCTCCCAGGGTATTTAACTTTCACTCTCAAAAAACAAGCAACACAGGAGAAATAGATGGGGTGTCGCTAACTAGAACCACACTGACAGCCTAAGACATATCAATCCTCACCGTAGCATCTTGAGAAGTGGCTACAATACTCACTAAACCCAGCAGCTAAATGTAATGCTAGGCGTATGTGGCGTGCCTTACTCCCTGGCTGACGGGAAGGGCGATGCTGCAAGCTGTGGCGGTTTCTTTTCTATTACTAGGATACTTTCTGTGAAGTCAGCAGTACTTGGCCCTGTGTATTTTACAACGGAATGCTTATAATACTAAGATGCAAAAATCTTGGGGTAATTCATCCTCTATCGTCGTCTCACTAGCAACGGCCACGATAAGGACCTCGCCCCCAGCTCCCTGTCACCTCGAGGCCGAGTATATGACACAGACATTTCGGTACATATGGCCACCCATACTGTAGCAAGGCTCGAAGTGGTTACTCGCAAATGGAGTCTTTCAAATCGAATTTTCACTTTCTCGATGGGGTAACTAATCTTTTCGTGGAGAGTGTGGCTTTACCCTTTGGAATATCTGCACACGATGTAACGATTTTCTGACAATGCCGCTTGGTATGTCGAACGCGCGCACAATTTCAGCCGTAGACTCCACTCTCGGCTCTCTCTCAGCAACTTTTAGCTCGCACACGATCCCAAGAACGATCAGAAATACAGTTTCTAAAGGACTAAGGGAGAAACCTTGGCGCCGGAATTTTCCACCCCCGAGAACGCCAGCCACCATCCGCCATAAAATACCACCTACCAGAGACATGCGTTCCGGAATTTCCCACTCTCCCGATGCGAGGAATTCGCGAATGTTTCCATTTGGTTCCCAAGACAGAACTATCCAAGCTTTATCATGTTCAAAGTCTTCCACGAACCCAATCAGTCGAACTATATTATCGTGAGACAGCCCGGCCAAGATTTCGACTTCGTTAACAAAATCCTGATGAGAGATTCATTAGCACTAAAGCAGTGGTTTAAAACTGAAAATCCCAAGAGCTGACTTTGGAACATTTCTCCTTATCCGTGTTGTCACCGAACCGAAGCTTCTTCGCGGCTATCAGCTCGGTGCGTGCACTATTTTTCGATTTGAACTTCGCCCGGACCACCTCGGATTTTCCTCCGCTTGCTCTAGGTTTGGTGGCGGCTCGGATTGCTGAAGGACAAATTCGATGTTTCGATAGACGGGCCAGTCTTTGCCCCTAAGACACTCCCGGATCAGTCGCTTTGAACCGCTGGAGAGATAGAGAACAAACCATTGTGAGCTTCCTTGTTTTCAAGAATAGAATTAGATCCTCAGCGGATGTTTGACTCATAGTCGTGCTGGTTAGTGGAGCCTGGTTGACTTGATCCGCATCTTTAACAATGTCCATTGGAATGGGTCGGTCGAGGTTGCCAATGACCTCTTCCCACTCGGGCGCAGCCCTTGGTGTTCTCATCGAGAGAGATAAAGATGACGGGGCGTGACAGGGGGTAGTATGCAATTAACGAAAGCAGAACGAGTTACTTTGCGTGGGGCCACAAGAAACGTAGGGAGGAGAAATGCGGGTATAAAACCGTCAAGGGCTCGGGGTCTCGCCGTGCTGTCGCACGCTTAATCCTGTGCTCCGCAGTATTTTAACCGGAACCTGTGTAATCGCAACTCCTACCGGCACAGCGAGGGCTGCCTCACAACACAGACAAATACACCGCCGATACCTTGACGAGTCATTAGACTCACGGAAAGTACTTGCCTCCGGGCAGCTCAAGGTTCAGCTGAATGTGGCTGCGCAGTGCCCCTCCGCGCTCTTCGGCGTGCGCATGATAGCACGTGTTTGCCTTGATATTTTCACTAATGGTGCAAGGCAGTCGTAAATACTCTCGCTGGGTGAAGGGGTAGAATGCTTGACCACGGCAATAAGGTTAGAAGGGCACAGCCTGGGACACGATTGGGAAGTGGGAAGTCTAACCGACCTCCCATGCTCTTATACTAATGCTCTCCACAACGGGCATTAGAGTATAAGTACATAAAGGATCTAAAGATGGTTTCTGATGAGTGCTCTGCTAGCAGTCGCTTTAACGCGGAAGTATGAGGTTTTAGCAAAGCGCATTATGGAACCGAATTTACCGCAAAACTAGGTCAATAGAAGGAATGTTGCACTCGCGTATTTCAACTGTGAAGTACGGCATGATGAATGAAAGAACGTGGAACATCTATGTTATCCTCCGATCGAAGCTACGAAGTGGGTAAGCGACTCGTTCGGGGAACGTACCTTTGCGGACGAAATTCATTCCTTTTAGAATTAAAAGAACCACCTGGAAGGGGAAGTCACTGTCGCAAAGAGCAACTCACCGGTCTAGACCGGGGGATAGAAGCTCTGTTGGTCCATGCTGGACGATACTCCCTCGTCTCTGAAGTCCACAGGAGCCAAGGCAAGCGTTCCCAGTACGGACGGGTGGGTGAAGGGGCAGAGCAGTGGGTCCTTGTCAGACGGGTTTCCAGGATCAAGCCGTCTTTCTGAACAGGAGAACGTCTTGCATCGGACTGGCTGTGAGCTAGAGGATTTCTCATGACGGGCAAGCCGAAGGCACAGAGAACAAGGGAATCATGGACCCCGGAGCTAGAAGGGACCGTTAGCAACTTCTGCCTGGACGATGATGTTCTCAATGAAAGCGCACCAATCGACAGCTATCTCTCGACTTGGTCTCTCAAGAGGATTTTCTCATGCTGTGTTTTGGGACAGAGCGAGTGATGTCGGGCCTGCGACGGCAACACATGGAAATCGAGATAAGTACGCTGGAGAACGGAGGGGAGGCTTAAAACTTACAAGTTCACAGGCGTGGGGATAATTTGTAACTAAAGCGGGATTGGTGGCTGGAGTTAAATGGATCTGTACATCGACCGGAGAAGGGAGGTGGAACTTAGAAAGGTGCTACACGATGGGCAGTGAACAAACAAACCTTCGTAGGCTTAACGTTCGAAGGGAACACTCAATCACGCAGGGGCCAATCGTAAGCTGGAGAGAGGAGGTCTAATTTGATTGATTGAGGTGTACGAGGCGTAACCAGAAAGTAGAAAGGGACACAGGAACTAATTTGCGACAAGATGGATCAGTTTTTGGCAACTCGATAATCCAGAGTGTCACCAAACTCACCAACGATGGAAGGAGAATGCCCTAGAGTACAACATCAGAATAAATAATACCATTATGCCGCCATGTCGACGTCTTCCGCTGTTTTACTATACGCATCCAATTCCTTGTCGAGGTCTTCAGCCGTCTTTGGCTTTGGGCGACGGGCGCTTTGCCTGGATCCAACACCGCGCTCGGAACGAGTCCGGCCGTTAGCGGGCCGTTCGCGCCGAGCTGGGCCAGCGCCATCAGTTTTGGGGCTGAGTGATCGTAGATCACGTTAGTTCAGTCATAAAATGCTTGACACTAAGCTCCGAGCTTACGCTGCCGCCTTGCTAGCATCTTTATCTTTGCTCTTGTCGCCCATACGGTTAAGCAGGCTTTCTTTTTCGATTCGATTCAGCAAAGAACCTCCGGAACCTCCGCGACCTCCTTTTGCCGAGGTGGCGGTACCATTGGCCTTGTCTTTAGCGGCGCGGGGCGCGTAGTAATGGTCCAACTTGACGTGGATCTCTTCGCCTATGCGCAACCAAGAAAAAGTGAATAAGCGCTCATGCTTAAGCGTGTCCGCCGGCGCGTCAGACCTACCCTTGGCCAAAACACCGTCCAATTCCTTTTGAGCGACAGCAGCATCCTCCTCGTTCTCATAGGTGACAAAACCGAAGCCAGTGGAGCGCCCACTTCGGTCGTACTTGTTTGGAAAGAAGTCGCCAAAAAAGAGTTGCGAAATCGCTTTTTTTAGTCTTCAATCGAACCCAAAGCCTTCATCTTGGTTGAACACGTACTCGGATAGCGGGATCACGAGCGAAAGCACCGTAAGGCTTGAATATTTTCTGTTTGGTGGGTGAGACGCGAGAAGGACAAAAGGTGGGGAAGGAGGTAAACATGAGCTCCCATCGTCCGTCAATATTGCAATCGTCCACGAAATGTACTGACCACCAGCTCCTGCTCCGTAATCTCGTAGTGGAGTCCGCTAACGATGAGCTTTGAAAGAGGTGCGGAAGAGCTTGGAGCGGCTTCGCGACGTGGACGCTGAGCCAAAACGGCATAAAAACACGATGCAAATGGGAAAAACCACCCAAGTCCAAAAATAATAGAGCTTGTTAAAAATCGAACTAACAAGATGTATAGCTCTTGAGAGACTTACCGAGTAAGGATGAGTACGGGTAGCCATTTGGAGATATAGTGGCGTGTGGGTTAATGTGAAGTGGATCGCTACCAAGACGGGGGAGGGTCGTTGGAATGCAGACTGAAACGGTGGCGGACATACGAAGTTAACTCCGTTTCCACTTGCACCTTGGAAAGCTGGTCTCGGTCGGTCAACTGCATCCCCGCGGCGTTCTGAGAAATCGGTCAAGGTCACTCATTTATTAATACGGTAGCGACTTCTTGGAGTACCTTATCTAGCTACTACCCACCCCCATGGAATTTCTGCGAAGATGACCGCTGGGGGGTTAACCTCGACACCTCGCACACAAATGTTCAAACCGATTGGTTGATTGTCGAACTTGGATACCCAAAATCACTCTCTTAGAATGCCTCTGCTCTTCGGGTCTAAAACACTCGTGTACCAATACTTTACCCCGACTGCGGACGTCCATCTGAACCTCCGCGAAGATGTGGAAACCTCACACCTCGCACAGAAATGTTCAAACCAATGGGTCGATTGTCGAAGTTGGGATATCAAAAAATCATTCTCTTCGATTGTATCTGCTCTTGTGGTCTAAAATACTCGTTGCACCAATGCTTTACCCCAACCCGCGGACGTACTTCAATCCGGAAACTGCTACCCCGTTTGCATTCGTAATCATTCACCCGCGAACGACCGCATTGATACCATTTGTAATTCCATCAAGACATTGTTTTCGCCAGAGATCGACACCTTCTCTTCCGTGGGCGGCGGAACTCGCTTGTTTGGGCAATTCTGGTCTCCCTTCGTTCCTAGTGGGCGAACATGGATCGCCAATTTCAGGGCTAGGGACACAACGCCCCGATAGGACCTGTCTCGCGCACCTGGAAGTCGAAGCTGAGCGCCGCGGATCGTTCCGCAATAACAACCCAGAAGGCGCAAATGTGTCTTCTGGTTCGGTGAGGGGAACAAAGGGACTCGAACTCTCCTGGCCGTTTGCAATGACCCGCGTTTGGAAACGGGCCGTTGCAAAGGGATGCTTAGAATATGCGTGACTTGAGAAAAAAGAGACCGCACTTCTGAACCAGTAAATAAATATCTTGTGACGAACTAAGACCTCATCAAGGTCTCCGAACGTTAGCCCCTGGGAATTGTATGATGATGAGCGGCTGGTGAAGGGCGGGGTATTCTCCGGGTACCTGGTCGCCATGAAGAATTCAGGAAGATCACCTTCAGCGGCGAACAGAAAAGATCGGATAGGAAATTGCCATTTCTGGGCATCGCGGGCTTGCTCTTGCAACTGCCGCCGTTGTTTCACGCGTCGCGGTCAACAACTTCCGCTAGTGGAAACCGGTTCGCCTCTCGAACACGGTAACACGAACCGCCTCAAAAAAAGATTGAGCGTAGATTCAGACTAAAAAGAATGACTTCCGCTAAGACGAACTAACTGCGTCATCATCATCGATCAATAGCCATAGCATGAGCTTGGTTGGGGGAGAACTCCTCGGTCCGGATGGGCAGCGTGGAGTCTAGGTCCACACGATCACAAGGTTATCCTGCCCACTTGCCGTTCATCCCCAACGGCATGCGGGGATAAAAAGGACGCTAACCAAAAAATCAAGGAATTTGAAAACAGAGAAATTGATGGCTTTTTCCTAATAGATGAGATGAGGTATTCGACCGTCGAAACTCCGTGTATACGATGGCAAGGGGCCTCGTCTCGTTCCCCCCAGAAAGCTATGTATCAAAACGGTTTCTGCCCGCTTTCGCCTCGCGTGCGGCAATAGCACACGAGCTGTTCCTATTCTATCCGTAGCTCAATATATCAAGCCAGAAAAATCTTTTTTCCTTATACCAATCCTTTTATCTGATCTTGGAGGCGAAGCCCCCCGCAACCCTGAAGAAACGCGCGTAGCCAACTCTCCCCCAGAGCCAAGACCGATCGACCTAGAAGACCGCGGAAGGTAACGGCAGCCTCCAAACAAAAACATTATGTATTCATCTCGTGCTCGAACAACGCACTCAATCAGGTTCATCTCCGGAGGCACTAGCGTCAGAACGAAAAAAAAAAACTTTTTACATTTTCTTTCTTTTCGTTCGCCGTGGAATTTCTAAAATGTGACGAACAGGCCAAGTCGAGGCATGCCATGGCTCCGCGTGGGCGTGGCGATATAGGAGGGGGAGGCCGAGAGAAAGTTAAAATATATCTTTTTAGTCTCCCAGAGTGATAAAAGTATCCGTTATTTTATGCTAGGGTTGCACGCGCGCGGGCGGACGACGCCGACGGGAACGATCAACGATGATGATGGGCTGATGCAGCCTGGGCACGGGGATCACACGCTGCGATAGGCTCCGACCCAACCCAACCGTTTGGGGGGATCGCAGGTGGCACAACGACGAAAAAGGGGAAGCGGATCAAGTAAGAACCAATGGAAGCAGAAAGTGCAAACCTATCACTGTGGGGATGAACGGTCCTCCTCAGGAACCGACAGCGCACCTCCTCTTCATGGCCATGAGGCATACACGTCATATGGGGAGGCGCAAGAAGGAGAGACTCGTCTGTCGTCGGTCGGGCTCCCTTGATTTGGGACTTGAGATCGGAGACACGTTCACGTTCTTTTTAGACGCGGGTGTAACCCACTCCATCAGCTAGGATTAAGGTCCCTAATGAACTGAATTCAATTCAATTGAATGTGATCAGCGCGGCAATTGACCTTAAAGTGTAAGTCTACCTTCGGATCTTACAAAGCCCACAAGTAAAGAAAATAGCGTGTGTGCACATCCACCAGGCACCGAGAACCCGCCCCCCCACGAAAAGAAACGTGTATACATGCACCCACCGCGGCATATACTCCTTTTGGGCTCGAAGGACAGACGCTGGGAAACCTCGAAAGCGGATTGGAAGAGACAGGAGTCCGCGGGTAAAATTGATCCTGACGGTGTGAGTCTATCAGAGAGGAGGTGCTCAGGTTCGCGGGAAGTTGACCTCTCCGCGTGCTCTCAGGATATGAGCGTGGGGGTTTATTTTGCTTTCGGGTGCATAAGAAGCGAAGGTGGAGCAATAAGGTTGGGCGCCCCTTGCTGCGCTGTTTGTTCCGGAGATCTGCGGGAATTGGGTACTGTACCCG
>WSTY01001392.1:0-10718 GCA_019633465.1 Tulasnella sp. 417
CCGACACTCAGACGCGGAGAGCCGCTCCCTTGGGTTGGGCTTCCAACACCTCACCATTAGATAGCAGAGCTGCCCGATTTGGGAGAGTTGATCATCATCGTATAGCTTCGGCAGTCGCCCCATAACGACGTTTATAGTGATGGACTTGTTTGTTTTGGCCTCGGGGAATGGATAGTTATCCGTCACGACCTGAGGGAAGGGGAGCGGTGCTATCTGTGAGACAAAGGTCGCTTTCGAATCCGGATACCACATACTTCCCATGCAATCCATCCTAATGCCCAAATATCGCTCGCCAAGCACGGATCGTCTTGGTTTAAAATCTCGGGTGCGGCCCAGCGGAAAGACCAGCTTGGACCAGTCAGAGTCAGCTGGGCGGTGGCTGTGGAGACGGTTACTTCTGGACAACCGTCATTCATTGTGGAGCTTGAGTTTATCGACTCTGTTGGGCGGTCAGCCGAGTCGTTCGTAGGGTCCAATCCACTAGCCTCAGATTGGATGCGTGCAGACCCGAAGTCTGTAATAACGGCGCGATGATTGGAGTTTACAAGAATGTTGAGCTCAATGCGTAGTACGTGAGCTGACATCGTCTGTCAAAAGGCTCGAATGGACTCACAGACTTGAGGTCACCGTGACGGATGGGTGGCTGCCGACCGTGTAGATACTCGAGCCCGCATGTCACATCCTTTATCTGATCGCGTATAATATTACCATGTAAATTGGATACGATGAGGAAGAAGGCTAGTACGTACCAAGCACACTCGCTCGGGCAGCTCCCATTTACCTGAAAGGAGAAATTCACGGACATTGCCGTTGGCTTCCCAAGGGAATACCAACCACGCAATACGATGCTCCATATCTTCCACAAATCCAACTAGTCTGATGATATTGGGGTGGTTCAGACCGTCCAACACATGCAGCTCGTTGGCGAAGGCCTACACGGTTGAGTCAAGTTGAGAGCAGGCTCCTTGAGGCGAAATAGCTTACGCGGAGGAACTTTTCTTGGTCAATCCTATCACTCAGAATAAACTTCTTCACGGCTATTTGATCGCCTGAATCTGATGAGTTACCATCCTCCAGCATGAGGGTGGCTACGACGACCTCTCCGTGGCTTCCCTTGCCAGCCTGGGTGCCACCGGCAGTAAAATTGATTCGAGTGACTTCCAGTCGCCTCCGATTGAGTCTTTTGAGGAGATCTCGCTGAGTGTAATAAATTGTGAGGAAGATGTAGTTTGCAGAGCCTCCTCGCTGCTCACCGCACTAAGCTTTTTTCTTCTTGGCTCTTGGGACACCGTATTTGATTGCGGATCGTTCAATTCAATGGCTTTCAACTTTTGTTCTAATAATTCTGCTTGGGCTTGTGCATTTGCATCACTTGCGTGCTCTTCGGGTTCGGTAGTCTGGGGCGGAGGGTTCGACATCAGGCACACACGTGTGGATGAGGGCTGAAGCGAATGGGAAGTGGGTTAAATGATTGGAGGCTGTTTGCTTAGTATTGAGGCGGTGAAAGCTATGGGGATAATTCCAATCAGAGAGGATAGTCCTGATCGTCCGGGTCAATCTCTCCCGCCGATGTGTGGGACGGGCTTAATCTCGGTGGAGATGACTAAGTCCGTTGAATGTGCTCCGAACGACCACCTTCCACACCCTCCGTCTGTTCTTGTTTACAATGGTGCGGATCCCGCCTATATGTATTATATGGGCCGTCTACTAGAATTGGGGCTCTCACACAGGTAGACTCGACTCAAGGCAGTTGTCCATGGCTCCCAACCTGTCAACGAATCGGTGCCCGATCCGATGCATGAACATCGGCAGCGCGGCGAGTTTGAGGTAATGCTTGTATTTGTGATTGAGCCGCTCACGCGACGCCACCTCTAGGGTGCATTATATTAGATCTTTGATAAAAAGTTTAAGTTACAGCCTGCTACATATTTATTATAACTGTATTTTGGTTACACCCGGTCACGAAGCAGCCCGGTTACACGGAACTGTACTATAAACAAACATCGAGCTCGCAAGCACGATGCGGTAGCTATATATAATGCTTGGGAGTCTTTATGCACTTAGAAGCCGTTTAACCCGCAGCAAGTTTGAGTTGCTACCGGGAGTGGTTTTCCAAGTTCCAAATGGACTATGTATATCGAAACGGAGGCCAAAGCTCTTACCTAATTTTTCATTAAAAATCTACTTTTAAATACCCTTCACAGCTTCTGAAACTGGGGGATGTAGCCAGTGCTACGGATCTTTTGTGGCGGAGAAGGGGGAAATTGCGCGCGTTTTCAGTTGGACTTGATTTTTGAAAACAGCTGTAATTACAGCTGTTTTCATAAAGCTAGTCCAAACAAACAAACAAACACGCGCGCCGATTTCTCCTCTCGCCAACCAAAAATTCGTAGCTCCGCAGATACCACACTTACTCAAGAACTATCCAGTGCATCATCAAATAAAAAAAGGATAAAAAATTCAGAGGAAGTCTCCCGATATGAATCTTTGTAACTAGAGTACACTGGATTGAACAAGCCGAGTGGAAGCAGGAAATGCATTTTAGAAGTAAATAGTACTAGTACGCCCTAAATGACAGCCATTTATGGTTCATATGGGGTACCTATAAGCCTAAACTCAGAGAAAACCCGGAGAATGTAATGTTTGAGGTCCACACATGGGAAACCTTGTGTACTTTGAAAATGGGATACCTCAAGATGTGGACCAAATGTATTGCAAGCCATGCATGAATTTTCTTCCGATTTTTCTTTTGACAACGCTTTTGAGAGCTCTCAACTGCGTGTGGTGTGTCCGGAGCTATGATTTTTTTATTTCAGAGGGGAAAAAGTCGACGCGCGGGTTTGTCGGGGTTTGTTTGGACTAGCTTTTTGAAAACAGCTGTAGAACACACCGGGGTCTCTCTGCAACAGATAGATGACACTACTTCAACCGAGCGCTACTCCAACCGATAATAGGACTTCTGCTGATAGTCGCTTTTTTCAAGCGCAGTATCTAGCTTATTCGAGCACATTGACGCTCCTGGTTTCTGCCAAGCGTGACAAACCTGAGTAGCTCGAGCGATGGGTCGGTAAATGGGAGAGAAAGCAGTAAACTCTCCAGCATTCGCGTTAAGCATTTATCATTACGTTACGAGCACCGAGAGATCGATAGAGCGACTACACTAGCAAAAAGTGCACCTCCGAAACAATTTAGATATCAGAGTGGCATCTCGGAGCAAAGCACCAAGGAGAGGCGAAAACCTGCATCCAAAGGACGACCGTATAGCAAACCCGTGTCCAAAAAGGGAAGAGGTTATGATGTAAGGGAAAGTTGATTCCGGGGGTGCAATATGAGAAAGCGGCTGTTAGAGGAGTCTCTACCCTGCAGTCGAAGTAGCCCGAGTTCAGGGTGGCGTCTCGATGGGTAATTTCTCCACTTTGAGAACCTCGGCCAGAAGCGTTTTTGACCGAGCTTGAGCCCATGGGTAATTGATCTGGTTTGAGACTTCAGCTGCATCGTGAAGGAAAGGCTTGGCTTCGGAATACCGAGCTTGGCGGAGTAGGGCTTCACCGAGCCCGAGCAGCGAGTTCGTTCGGCCAATATCGTTTCCAATTGCCGTATAGATAGGCATTGCGTGGTTGAGTGATTTCTCTGCGTCGAGGTAGTTGGACTGTGCATGGTGCGTCTTTCCAAGTTCCAACAACGCATTCGCTTGACCAAGACTGTTCCCGATGCTAGTGAAGATGGCCAGTGCTTCGTTGCAATGCCCTTCTGATTTCGCATGATTGGATTGCGAGAGATAGACTTCCCCTAGTTCCCGTAAAACATTCGCCCGGCCAACGCTATCCCCGATGCTCGTGAAGATGAGGAGTGCTTTGTTGAGAGATTCCTCGGCATGGGCATAATTGGATTGCGTTCTGTATATCTGTCCGAGTCGGAACAACGCGTTCGCGCGGCCACAACTGGCCCCGACTTTCGTATAGGTGGCCAGTGCTTCCGTAAAAGATTCCTCCGCTTTGGCAAGATTTTTTCGCGCTTGGTGGACTTCTCCGAGCCTGTACAACGCAACCGCTTGGCCAAGACTGTTCCCAATACTTTTTTATATTTCCAGTGACTCGTTGCAGGCTTCTTCTGCCTCATCATAGCTGGACAGCATTCGGTGGCTGGCGGCGCTCATATCCAACGCACGGGCCATTGTTCGTTTGTCTCCAGCGGCTCGAGCGATCGTGACTGCTTCTTCGAAGAGCTTTAGAGATTCCTTATATCTGCTTTGCAAACGGCGCATTTCACCCATTTCCATCAACAGAGCAGCAGATCGGATCCGAAATATTCCGCTGGCGGTTATTCAGCGGGAGCTGGTATAGCGTCCTCCGCAAGCACTTTGACGTCATTGGGCTTCTTTTGACGCGTGACAAATAACCAACAGGATTTGGTCGCACGTTCGGGCAATCCAAAGGCAGGGCCCAGCACACTCTTGGGCTTCTCGGTCAACGGTCACCCCTACATCTCGAGAACCGAAAGGAAGCGATAAAAATAAACATGCACGAATCCCGAAACAATTTTGATGGCGTGGTGACAAGTGAGAGCAAAAGCATTGAAGAAAAGGTATATCCTATGTCGTAAAGCGAGCAAATAGTGAGTACATGTTTAAAGAGACATGAGATACGGTATGAGGCGTAGAGAGTGAATCAAATATGTTTCAATGGGACGAAAGAATTGCCGGTGGCTCGTCACCGACGTGGCCAGAATTCATAGGGTCGCTTCAGCGGGTGATTTCCCTGCGTCGAGAATTTCGGCGAGAAGCTCCTTTGATCGAGTTTGAGCCCAGTCGTAATCGATCTTGTTTGATGCTTCAGCTGCTTCATGAAGGAAAGACTGGGCTTCGGAATAGCGAACTTGGCGCAGGAAGGCTTCACCGAGCCCCAGCAGCGAGTTCGTTCGGCCAAGGCGTTCTCCAATCTTAGTGTAGATGACCAGTGCTTGGTTGAACGATTCCTCCGCGTCAGCATAGTTGGCGCGTGCTCGGTGCGTCCTTCCCAGTCCATAAAATGCATTCGCTTGGCCTCGACTGTTCCCGATGCTGGCGTAGATGGCCAGTGCTTGGCTGAAATACTTATCCGCGTCGGCGTGATTGGATTGCGCGTGATGCATCTCTCCGAGCCCCCGGAGTACGTTCGCCCGACCAAGGTTATCCCCAATATTCACGAAGATTGCTAGTGCTTGGTTGAACGATTCCTCTGCTTGGGAATAATTAGATCGCTCTCCGTAGATCTCTCCGAGTTTCCACAATGCATTCGCTCGGCCAAGACTATGTGAGACGATCGTGTAGATGGGTAGTGCTTGCTTGAACGATTCCTCTGCTTTGGCGAGATCCCCTCGCAATTCGTGGACCTTTCCGAGGCTGTAAAATGTATTCGCTCGGCCAAAAATGTTACCAATGCTTGTGTAAATGGCCAGTGCCTCGTTGCAAGCTTCCTCCGCCTTATCATGGTCGTACATTACTCCGTGGATGTTAGCGCCCAATTCTAAAGCGCGTGCCATTGTTTCTTTGTCTCCGGCGGATCGAGCGATTTGAAATGCATCCTCAAAATGATTTAGAGCTTCCTTGTACTTGCTCTGAAACCGATGCATCTCGCCCATCTCTAATAACAGAGCGGTAGACCGGATATGAGATGCACCGTCGCTTCCGGCCCTAGGAATGCTGGACGGCTACCGCACTCTAAAGTCAGAATTCATCTGGCCCATGGACCTGATACTCGACTCACCAGCCATTGAAGAGTGCTGCGGCACTCAGCTGCAGACATACGTTCTTTGGGCTCAGGCTTCCAACATCTCACCATTACATCGCAGAGTCGACCGATTTGAGAGAGTTGATCATCATTGTACAGCAAAGGTAATAGCCCTTTGATGACCTTAACCGTTATTAACTTGCTTGTTTTGACTTCAGGGAATGGATAATTATCCGTCACGATCTAATACGGAGAGGATCCGTTCTGTTGACAAGAGAATCGTCGTATAAGGAGCTCATCCGCACTCACCTCCCATGCGATCCAGCCTAGCGCCCAAATATCACTAGCTAGGCATGGCTCCTCTTCGTTCAGAATCTCTGGTGCTGCCCATCGGAAGGACCAGCTAGGACCCGTGAGGGTCAACTCAGCATTGGAAACCGAGACGGTAACCTCCGGAGACCCGGCGTCATGCATCGTGAGATTAGAGTCGATGAAGGCTGTTTGGCGGTGAGGAGAACTACTAGTAGTTTCGAAACCACGTGCCTCACTCTGGATACGCGCTGAGCCAAAGTCCGTAATAACAGCTCGATGGTAGGAGTTGACCAGGATATTGAGCTGGCGGCGCAGCCGTGAGCAACAGAGTCGGTCAAAAGTGTCGGAGGTACTCACAGATTTCAGATCTCCGTGACGGATAGGGGGCTGACGAGTGTGGAGGTACTCGAGTCCAGATGCCACATCCTTGATCTGAGATCATATCATATCGTCTATTTGAGTTCGATTTGATGCTGAACAAGGCTAAGACGTACCAAAGATACCCTTTCGGGAAGCTCCCATTTACCCGAAAGAAGGAATTCTCGAACGTTGCCGTTGCTTTCCCAGGGAAATACCAGCCATGCCATGCCCTTTTTCATATCCTCCACGAACCCAACGAGTTTGATGATGTTGGGATGATCCAGCCTGTCCACTATACCCAGCTCGTTGGCAAAGGCCTGGGCAGTTAGGTCAGGTTGGATGCCCGGTCATGTGCGATGACACGGACTTACCCGTAGGAGTTTTTCTTCATTAATATCATCACCAACCAGTAGCTTCTTAACTGCTACCTGACTAGCTGGCTCAGACGAGGTACAATCGACCAAAGTGAGGTTCGCCACGACCACCTCGCCATGGCTTCCTTTGCCAGCTTGGGTGCCACCGGCAGTGAAAGTGATTCGAGTAACTTCTAAACGCCTTTTTTCTAGTCTTTTAAGGAGGTCTCGCTGAGTGTAATGGGTCAGCGAAGAAGACTTAATCAGTAGAACTTCATTGCCACGCACCGCAGTCCCCTTGGTTATCTTCGGCTCTTGTGACATTGTATTCGATTGGGGATCGCTTAGATCGATAGATCCAATGTGTCCGTCCATCGATTCTACTTGGCCTTGCGCGCCTACATCATCCGCATTTGCTTTGGGGGGCTGGGATGAAGGGTTCCCCATCTCAATGTGTGACTTGCCAATGGTCGAGCTTTGAGAAAGCCGGTCAAGCTATTAGGGTCGGGTCGCTCGGAAATTGATACTTGAACACTGCGATGATGGTTCGGATGCGAGGAGAGATTGGTACTCGCCCACGCCAGTGTCTTTCGCGAATGGGGGGATGGACTCGATCTCGGCTGGGAGAAGGCTTAAGTCCGTCGTCGGCCTGTTCTACACAGCCACCCCCGCCGCACATTCGTCTTTTGGGCCTTGGTGACAGTCTAAAGGCACATTCCCTATCGGCTTCCTCATCCATCTTTCTATCATCGGTAAAGTTGTCGTGCCAGGGAGCGTTACGAATGCTCCAGTGCTGTTTAGCATGCGATTGAGTCGGTATCTTTCTCTCGTGGATTCCCGAGAACCCCAATTTTCCGATAGACGCTCGGCGATCCATGATGTTTTAGAAAGGGGATGAAGCGAGTCCTAGGTAGGCCTAACTCGACTTGCGAATAGATCGGCGGAGGGTTTGGATGATGCTACTAATGCTCTGGAGCAGGAGTCTCGGGACCTCGGCCCGACGGAACAGACCTCGAACATGACCTCTAGCAAGTCTTGTAAAAATGTCACCCGTTGCTTCTCCCGTTCATCTTCCTCGGTCTCGGCCACATCTTGGCCAGCGCCATCAATGACGCTCTTGCTCTCATCTCTATTCCTGTGCTCATGTCACTTAACACTCTTGACTCGCCTGTCCCCTCTTCTTTGGCGGCGAAGGCTTGGTGAGGCATGCGGCGCCGGAAAGTCATCCCTAGGAAGCTCTCAAACCTCCAGCGGGCGGAGGCCGAGTTGGAAGTGATGTGACGGGTTGATACTGCTGCTGGGCTCGAGGAACGATAGAGGCCGTCGGAACCCTACATGAACGATCCGAAATTTCCTCTCTTCATCATCCTTTACGAGTTCATTAATCCTTCGCTTGCCCGAGAGCATTGTTAGACCGGTAGACTCTCCACCGCTAATGCTACGCTCCGTATCGGTCTTCAGTATATCCGTTGCCGCCGTGCCAACAGGGGTGAAGTCCCTAACATCGACGTTGCTGTTGTGCGTAGCGGTCGATCGCAAGAAGGAAGCTCCAGCCGACTTTTATGACGCAATATCTGAGTTCGGAATATCGCTTCTCGCGTGAGGGTGTTGATCCGACGACGTCGACCTGCTGGAGTGATGGGACCGCGAGAATAACGCCTCTGACCTCGATTGGCTCGTAGAAGACTGTTGGAGTAGCACTAGCACTAGCAGCAGCTGAGAACGAAGTATTGGGTCCATATAATTATTGAAGTCCTATCCTCCAGATCGATTATGGCTGTCACTGAAGTTTCTTCGTTCTCGCCCCCCGCTTTTGTACCTGTTACCTGGCCATTGAACCTCCGCTTCTTCGCATCCCGCAGATAAATGCGCCCTATAGCACCTCCATCCCTCTAAAACGAGAGGGAGCGTAACGGCAAGGCCTTGCTTCTCTTGCCCTTCACGCGGTTTAAACCAAAAAAGGAAACCCGACGTACAGCTGTTTGCAAAAAGCTGGTCCAAACAAACACGCGCGTCGAATTTCCCCTCTCGACGACCAGAAATTCATAGCATAGGCTACACACCACCGTTTTGTGAGCTGTAAAGTGTGTTAAAAAATATTTTTGATAAAAAATTCATGGATGGTGGGCGAGAGCTTCGGCTTCCCTTTGGATGTACGCGATATGCGCTGCAAACAGCTATTCCCCGTTGTATGAAGTTGGACTGTGTTTGTTCTCAGTACAACGTAGTCGTTTATATGTTATCTATAATAAGAAATACACTTTACCTGTGTTCGTTCTCAGTACAACGTAGTCATTGAGAGAAAAGAACAGCAGGGCGAACTAACAAACACGCTACTTAAACAGGAAACGAACAAACACGGACATACTTATTCTACTTAACAACATTGTAAACGTTAAATAGAGACTTAGCGTGAGCGACACGTCTTTAAAGTATATTTATATCCTAAGTGCATCATACACGGTTGTTAGCTAGCGCTCATGAGCTCGATTTCCGTTTATGAGCCGTTGCCGTGTTTTGGTGCAGCTCTATGGTTGGGTATGGCCAGGATATAAACAAATACGTGGCATAAGTTTACAGGAATTTTTTATCAAAAATCTAATCTATAGTTCACTTTACAGCTTGCGAAAACATGGCGTGTAGCCTGTGCTACGAATTTCTGGTCGTCGAGAGGGGAAATTCGACGCGCGTGTTTGTTTGGACCAGCTTTTTGCAAACAGCTGTAACCTCTACCCGACTTTTCCGTCTCCTGCGCCCCGACTGGCAAACCACCGCTCGATGACTTCACTTGAAACGCAAACCACCTTTCCTCCGCAATTCTTGCTTTGCTCGTCTTTATCCCCGCACGGAGACCTCTGCGCGTACCAGACCTCGGTGACGAGGTAGTTGTCTTCCGCAGCAGCGATCCGTCGCCACGAACAGCCTTTTACCTGGACGTTGTTGAAGGATCGAGCTTGAGAACCAGCTTGCGCGTTTACCTTCTGGCTTGGTACTACTCATACCCCACTCCCACTCCGCTTCTTGGATTACGCTGACGGTAAAGATTCAGGCTCGATGTCCGCCTTCTGCGCCCCTACAACATCCACCGGCTTCCTCGACGTAGACAAAGCTGAAGCCCGAACGGCCTGCTGCTCGACATCGACTACAATTCACGTCCTTATTCAAACACTTTGTCTCCGTATGGCATGCACCGTCACCCTTCGGCAAAGGTGTCAGGCTGCGGGGCGAAGGTTGGAGGTGCGTCTCGGTGACGTGATCTCGGAAGGGTCAAGAGGACGAGGTGTGACGGTCGTTCCGTTCCCCGAACGCGTAGTTTTTCGTTTATCTTCAGAGATTTCAGTGTTGATGGTGGGGGGGGGGGTGTTAGGAGAGGTTGTGGTGGAAAGAGACCTCTCGTCGCTTCCTGCCGCTTGTGTTGAAATGATTTGGTGTCCGCACGAAAATTCTAACGCGGACCGCAGACGGTGGCAAGTGATTAACCAAGCTAAAATCGCTGAGTCAGGGGCTTTAGAATGTGACTTTAGAGGAAATTGCGCGGGTCATGGTAATGAGAGGAAGATTTTGGGGCACAACAAGCGACCACAGCGAATCAAGGCTGAGACTGCACGTTGAGCAAAGTGGACGCCCGCGGCCTTAAATGCCGGCCACGTTGCAAGCAGCCCTACTCTCCCCTCAGCACGGTGTGATCTGAGATGAGGAGGATGGAGATGCAATCAAAAAAGACGAGGTAATAAACGAAGGAAGAGGAATGACGGGACCAAGCGATCTCGCCACGAGCGGTTTCCCGTGGGCCATCAGTTCCATTATGCCCACGCTCACGCATTCACTCCACTAATCCCCGACTCTACGTAGTAGAGGAGGGTTTTGTGGAGGTTGGATGTCGCGTTTCAAGTACGGAATTCCCACCCCGTGGCTGGCTAATCCGCTATCTGGTTGGTTAAAGCGACGTCCCATTTTGGACCAATCCGGCTCCACCATCAGGTGC
>WSTY01001393.1:0-10713 GCA_019633465.1 Tulasnella sp. 417
TGAGATGGTTGGTCTTCGTGTTTGTTGTCTTTGGTTGAGTGCATCACATGACGCGAGGCGAGCCTTATCGTTCGAAAAGTGTGGCGGCTTACTCAGCAGGGCGGAGTTCGAACGGATCGTGGGGGGTGGATTGGGTTCAGTCTTTCGATTTGAATTAGTCTTGGGTGGGAGCGAATGTCGGCCCCTCGCTAGCGGGGAGAGCACCGAGGCGTCTGAGCGAGTAGATTTGTACGCGATACCCAGTCCGAATCGAAACCACGGTGCGTTGAACGTTTCCCTCTTTGAAATGGCAGCATTTGAATGTCGTTTGTTATATCATCGAGATAGAGAGATATAAGGATGTTCATGTTGTTATGCGAGTGTCTCGGGAGGGAGGATGGGAGGAGAGGGCCAGTAAGGATGAGTCTCGTGAGGGGTGAGACGTGGTAGCGGTGTGGTTGACTTTTCTTGCCAACATGATCTGGACATGTTGTCCTTGCATTGTCTGTCTCTTCGGTCGTTGAATTGGTGAAGGGGAAAAGTCCATGGAGAGAGAGGACAGCTAGTGCCCTTGGGTTTGGCGGTGCATCGCTTGCTCAACAAGGTTTGGCGCATGCGGATCAGGCACCGAGGATCCTCTCCCTTTGTTCTCTGTAACTGGATGACCCAAAAAAAGTTATATTGCGTGCCCGAACTGATTCCTAGATGAGTGTGTGGCTTGAACTACAATTGTCCACTGTGTAGCACTGACAGGTTCAGAGGGATCCGCCAGGCAACTTCAGTCGCACATGCCAGCTCAAGCCTCCCCCCACCCTCACAAGTTCAACCGAGCTCGATATCAGATAATGTGAGGTGAGTTTTTGCTGGAACCCAGGCTTTGCACCCTCCGCACACCTGACAGGGATCAATCGCAACCGGGAAAGCCTCCCACCACGATTGGTGCCTCGCCAAACTCGGTGCCAAGTCCTACACTCAACGTTCGCGAATAAAGTTAGCCCTCACCAAGCTCAGCTTGCAACGGTTGGGCCACTCCAGGTCAACACTCAAATCGAAAATGAGCTAGATAGGGAAAGGCAGGGATTCAAGAGTCATTCGATCATGTACATACCTGTAGCTTAATTAGGAACTAGTAGCAAATCGGGTAAAATGCACTTGAATGGAGAGTGTGCTTCGCTGGGTGGTGGGCAATTGTAACCAATACTGTTCCACCATCCGGTTAGACCATCAGCAAACGGCGGGTCTCGAGGGAAACCCGTCCGGCTAGCCGGCATTTGAGGTCGTGTATGGACAATGATATACAGCTCAAACTAGATTTGCTAAAGAGCTAATGGAGGGAGATAGGTATGGAAGGTTAGTCTATGATTTCAGACTCGATTTCTGGGTAGTGGGGCCTTGCGCGATCCATTCTTAAAGGAGTTTTCCATTAGCGTTGGTGGTACAAACCCAAGGAGATGAGACTCATTTGGGTCCACTGTGGAGTCGTAGATAGAAACTATTGTCCAAATCAAGTGGGAGCGATCTCACGAGCCTCTCGTGGATCTGTTCATCTAACTGAACAAAGATTTGCGGGTCGAAAGGATCCAGGAAGTGGAGACACGAAGGAGCCCGGAAGCCTAGAACTCGTCAGCAATGAGAGTGTACTGAGAATATCAACTGACGATCCACGCTACAGGAATATGTTCACCTGATTGTGAAAGAGGAGCCGCGGCGCGGGCATCATGTATCACACAGATGGCATTTCACTGGCTACAAAAGTGCGGAGAGGGGAAACAGATCACTAGGACAACTGGATCATCAGGACGGGAGAATTTGGGAAACATCGAGAATCAAGAGCGAGTCATTTTGGAAGACAACGAGCCGTCCGTTGAATAAATTCACCCAATCGGCACGAATGTCCCAGTATTGCGGAGGGAGCCAGAGGAAGCGGGAGGAATCGAATGTTACCCAGTGATCGCGAAAGCGTGGATTTGCGTAAGACGGAGGACTGCGAGCGGTGTCACATCGTTGGCGGGTGGCGATATCCCAGGTGGCGGTACTGCCGTCGTAACATCGAGGCAGGAGAAGCGCTCCGTCGGGTGAGAAGGACACGGACATGACCCAGTCACTGTGTCCAGCGAGCGGTTCGCCAACCGCGACTCTGGTTTGAGGATCCCAGAGTCGAATGGTTCTGTCGGAGGATCCGGACGCTAAGTATTTGCCCCCGGGCGAGAAGCAAACGGACCAAGCCCCGCCGTTGTGACCTCTGAGTGGATCACCAACTGCCGCTCCGGTACGAGGATCCCATAGCCGAACTGTTTGGTCTACGGATCCGGATGCTAGAAGACTGCCGTCGGGCGAGAAGCAAACGGACACAACCGAGTCATTGTGACCTGAGAGTGGTTCACCCTTCGCTTCTCCGGTCTGAGCGTCCCACAGTCGAATCGTCTCGTCGTCGGATCCGGATGCTAGAAGGTTGCCATCGGGCGAGAAGCAAACCGAGTTAACCTGGCCACTGTGACCGGTGAGTGGTTCACCCACTGCCGCCCCGGTCTGAGCATCCCAGAGTCGAATTGTACTGCCATCGTATCCGGATGCTACACGCTTGCCATCGGGCGAGAACCAGACGGAGTTGACCTTGGCACGGTGACTAATGAGGGACCCGGCCACCGCCGCTCCGGCCTGAGGATCCCAGAGTCGAACTGTCTTGTCATCGGATCCGGATGCCAGAAGCTTGCCATCTGGAGAGAAGCAGACGGACAAAACTGCTTCGCTGTGACCTGTGAGTGGTTCACCCATCGCTGCTCCGGTCTGGGTGTTCCAGAGTCGAATGGTCATGTCATCGGATCCAGATGCCAGGAGCTGGCCATCCAAGGAAAAGGAAACGGACCTAACCGTCTCGCTGTGACCTGTGAGTGGTTTGCTCGATGCTTCCCCGGTCTCGATATTCCAGAGTCGAGCCGTCTTGTCCTTGGATCCGGATGCCAGAGCACTGCCGTCAGGCGAGAAGCAGACGGAGTAAACGATGTCATTGTGTCCAACGAGGGGTTCTCGCACCAGCGTTCTGGTTTCTGTATCCCAGAGGTGAATGGTCTTTTTGGATCCAGAGGCCAGTAGCTTTCCGTCCGGTGAACAGCGAACTGAAGCGACGGGTCCGCTGCGATCTTTGAGTGGTTCACCCAGTGCTGCTCCGGTTTGAGCATCCCAGAGTCGAACAGTCCCGTCAACGCATCCCGATACCACAAGCTTGCCATCCGCGGAGAAGGAAACCGACCAAACCCTCTGACTGTGGCCTGTCAGTGGTTCGCACAACGCTTCTCTGGTTTGGGTATCCCAGAGTCGAACCGTTTGGTCCTCGGATCCGGACACGAGAGTCCTGCCGTCAGGCGAGAAGCGAATGGACCGAACGGTTTCGCTGTGACCGACGAGCGGTTCGCCAACCGCCGTTCCTGTTCGGGTATCCAAGAGTCGTATTGTGCCATCTTCGGATCCAACTCCCAAGACCCTGCCATCGGGTGAGAATGCAATTGCTTTCACCTCTGCATCGAAAGCTTGGATCCAAAGATTTGATGGCCACGTTGACATCTGCTGACCGTGGAGGATTCGAACTTTTGCGTGCTTTCCATATAGACTCCAGATCTCAGATTCTGTAGGACAATGGGGAAGTGCTGAACTATAGATATGCTGTGGTCCGAATGAAATCGGCTCAAAATACGTGGTGATGAACCGCCAGACATCACTCCAAAGCACAGCAAGGCGGTCGGTCTTGGGTACCTCTCCTGGTCGTCGCTTTGAGAAACGGTTCAGCTGATCTAGACATTTTGGTGGCTTGAGACTGGATGCGTGACTCACCAGAAGCCATTCATGAATGTGATTTGCCGTGGTAATCGCCTCCTTGGTAGCTCCAATCAAGCTCATCACTTCGAGCCAGTACATGATTTTCTCGGTACTGAATGACTTGAAATGAATAAGTCCGACATTCGTCACCCTTTCCGATGATTCTGGCCATTTGACTCCTTGCGTCAGATGAGTGGACCACGCCCGACAAGAGAACTGAACACCCTTGGATATCTTCTGCTCTACAATATCCTGAACATCCGAGCTTGCTTTTGAAGCATCCGCTATGTTGCAAATGTTTTCTCTTAGACTTCCGAGCATAACGTCCAGGGAAAGGTTCGCGAGTTGTTGATGGCACCGAACAATATCGATATAGTACGGCTGCTGCCCGCATCGTTGCTGGCTGATCAGAAGATCGTGAATGGATGTGTGCATTAGGCGCATTGGCTCGGAAGAAGATGAAGGGATGCATAGCAGGGAATTAAGGTCCACGAGAACGTCTCTGCGTAGAAATGGGATCGGGTCCTCCTGGTCGATGTCAAGGAAAATTTCGTGCTTGCGGTAGAGGGTGGCGATGACTTCGAGGGACACGGGGTATGGCGCAACCACCAAGGTTCCGAGCACTAGGCGCATAATATCCCGTTTCGCGGAGTCTACTGTCGAGCAATCAAAGATCTTGGAGAGGATTTGGTGGTACAAGCTGTCAAGGCCGCCCCAGGCCGAAGATCGGTTGAACAAACCACGTAATCGATCTGCGGGGGACCCATTGCTGATGTATATAATTGCAGTGCGAGCCCACTGAAATAGACCTTGAGACATTGCCACTAGTCGCCCGATATCTTCGGGTGATGGCCAGTTCGCCGGAATGTAGGGATCCGAAGACTTCATATTGTTGCAAGCTTTCCAGAAGAATCGTTCCAAGTCCTGGGTGACACCGGATACAGAGTCCAGATCTAATGAATGCCATTGTCTTGGTTCAAGAGCCCGAAGGAGTGGGGCCTCGGGACGGCACGTGAGCAGGAATTTGACATTGATAGGGAAGGCTGAAGAGTGCCGATCAATCAGTCGAACGAAGTCCACAGCGGCCGCTGGATCATGGCATTCATCAAGCGCATCAACCACAATGAGGATGGGGTATGGTTGGTTCTTGAGTTTTGCAAGGGGGGCTACCAACAGGGTTTCGAACTGTTCCTCGAGCCGTTGATCTGCAATATCCTCATTGTCCTGTAAAATGCTGAGGACTGCGCTCCGAACCTCCGGGACGAGACTCCTTCCCAGCTGCCTTGCGAGGGCGCAAATCATGCGCGTGCTGAGGGCGCTCTGCCCCCGGCGGAAGTAGAATATTGTGCATGAAGCCCGGCGTTTCCAATTTTCAACCACCGTTGAAGCAACGGTTGACTTCCCTCGCCCCGCCATCCCGCGAATCCATAGCACCCTGTCAGGAGTAGCTATATCCCTTATCCAACAATCGATGCGCTCCAAGGTCTCCAGCCTAGTTCCTGGGAGGCAGACGACATCCTCCATTGTACAGTCGGACCCCTTATAATGCATACACCCAATAATGCATAGCCCGTAACAATGCATGGCATTTTGGTCCACCAAATCCACTTTTTACACTCAAATTGCTCTCTGGTTATGCATATCCCCCCATAATGCATGGGAAATTTGTCCACCGAACCCATGCAATATTGGGGGTCCGACTGTATATCCTTGCGCCCCATAGCTTCCGTCTCCAAGGCGGTCCAAGAGTCGGCGCTGATTTCTCTGTCGTTCTTTGTTCTCTGAACGCAGGCAGGTTGGAAGGGCTCACAATAATCGGCCAGATAGAACATACCAAGCTCGTTTACGAGACTAGCAGCATCAAGATTGACAAACAGCTGACATTCACTCGAGTGAGCTAGCAACCTCGACTGAAAAAGTCTTTTGGCTGACCTGGGTTTCTTCTAAGGCCTTTTGAACCGTGCTTCGACACATTCTCAAGTCATCCGTCACCTGTTCGAAAGAAACCTCGTTCTGAAAGATGTCCGAGGACAGTAACTCCTTGATTTCGTCTCGCACGATTCGAAGGTCCCTTAAAGTGGTATTAGCACGCCAATATATCCATGGTGTTGGAACAAGCCGGACTACCTTTGTAACTTGGTGATGCAAACAGATATCCATTCATTTCGATAGTGACCAGACTGTTCGGGCAGGAGTTCAAGAAAAACTGCTAGATTCCACATTTTAGATCCTAGTCTCTGGGCGACCCCTTTGCTGATATTTGTCTACAAAGGCAACGTCAATGGCAAAGCGACGAAAGAGCCTCGATTGATGCTACCTGAACTATGTCCACCAAAGTTATTCCTATTTCCGCAGTAGCTTCGATATATTTTCCGATACCCGGAATCGCTTTGGCGCGCACCCTCGCGCTTTGAAATACCCTCCGAGCAGCGAGTGCTCCTGCTCCGATCGAATTTCTCATTTCCCCTACTTTGGGCACGTCATCTACGAGACCAGGGAGCGCAGCCCACGTCTTTCCTTGAGATATTGCACATGTGGTCTAATTCGGCGATATTTGAGTGCTCGCGGGTTGAGAGAGAATGACGAAAAGCATAATTACGTTTGGTTCCATATTTGAGCATTCATGATGGCGCCCTTGCGGTTGCCATGGATTGAATTCCTCAGGGTTAATATATTGCCACAACTGATGGGTCCGGTACTACAGTTAGGATGCCGGCCAGGCTACATCTCCAATACGTCTTACCTCGTACAGAACAGCCCGTATGGTAGGCCGTGAGGCAGCAGTCTTGTCCCAACACCGCTGCATTAGATTCCAGAGGGGATCAAACGATGGTATCTGCGGGTGGTCCTCGGGTTTCGGTTGTTGGTGTTGCGACAAAGCAAGCATTACCTTCAGGTGGTCTAGTTGGAAGAAGGGAGGATTCCCACTCATGACCTAGCCCCGCCATTTAGCACTCCCCGCCTTCTTTCGCTCCGTGTACTTACAGTCAGTATAAAACCACCAAAAGCATAGACGTCGCTCTCAAGCGTTGGTCGAGCCTTGTCTAAGGTGAGAAGCTCCGTCGCCATGTAATGGAGCGTTCCTCCTAATGGTCCGCTAGTCGAAAGCTGGTTGGGTTCACCAATATCTTGCAGGACCCGGCTCAGACCGAAGTCGGAAAGGGCGGCTTCCAAAACGTCGGTAATAAGCACGTTCTCTGGTTTGATATCCCCATGGCAGATTGGAGGAGTGAGCGAATGGAGATGATCAAGCCCGCAAGCCGCTTGATAAATCTGCATACGTATCTTTAACATGATTGTCGGGAGATAAGAAGAGTTTGGGGTGAACGCACCAGTCGGAGCTTGTTGACTCGGGAGAGATTCGGGTTTTCTCGCACATAGTCTTTCAAGTTCCCGTAGCGGCACCATGGGCTTATGAGCTGTGGCTGGGACTCCGAACGGTAGCCGAGGAATGGATGGACGTTCGGATGGTCTATCTTGCTCCAAACGACAACCTCGCGTATCATACGCTGGGCCACCGTAACATTAATACGAGACAAATCGTCAAACTTAATTCGAAGAATACCAACTCGGTCGGTTTTTTCCTTCAGTGAATCGAGGTCGCTTTGTCGATTCTTGGGCACAAGCTGCTTGAATTCCTTAACCGCCACTTCGATTTTCTTGCCGTCAGGTGTTTCCCACAGACCACGATATACATTTGCATAACCACCAGCAGCTTCTGGGCGATCGGGAACTTTAAAAACACCTGCAAGCTCCGCTACTTTGGCTAAAGTCGTCGACCGGCGCTTGGATTGGACAGGGAACTGAGTATCCATAAGGCTGACAAACAGGAACTCCTCTCAGTATTGAGTTTATTGGTCGGATTACTGGATGTTATCATAGAAGAAGTATAATGCAGAGGGGGTCAGCGAGTCCAGTCCCGAAAGCAACAGCAAGCTCTCTGGATGACCTTTTGTGGGACTTCTTCTGATCACACAGAGGACCTAGGTGAATACCTGTAGACAGTCTTGAGCAATGGGCGAACGGGGTGGGATGGCGTTCGAAATGATGTGGTGGATGAATGACACGGCCTCGCACAGACCTGACAAACGTGTTTGTTCAGACTGGATTCCAATGCCTGGTGGACCCCGCGTGTTCCGCGACAAATCTGGGAGTCCGGCGATTGAGTTTCAGACCATTTCGTGCTGGCCGCCGGGGATTTGTCTGTGACTTTTTGGCTATAACGGAATGGCGCCGGGCTCTAAAGGGTTCAAGCTCCACTCAGTCCTGCCTAGGGCACAGCCACAATCATGGCATGCTTTTATTTTCTTCGCAACGACGTTTCTGTACAGACCGCGGTAGGACTCAATCGAGTCGGGCAATCGTTCGCCGGAGACGAGATGCCGTCGCTCTCCATGGACACACAGCACAACAGCTACTCGACCTAGGTTTACCCGAATCTGGAGATGGGGCGGTTATCCCGTTACAAGGACAAGACGGCAGGCTAAGAACTCTTGAGCATCATATAGAACTGGAAAAGCTACCAACAAGAATCGGGAAGGGAGCACAGTATGGACAGAATTTAAGGCAAACACGGTACACCGGAACCCCGTCAGAGTGTTAATCGATAAAAAGACGATAGCCATCGGAGACACGGAAGAAACCCCTGAAAACCTGTGAACAACGTGTGAATTGGGTTCCTGACCGCGAGCTTCTGAGTTCGCTCCAACCGGAAAAGGGGATCGTCAGGCGGAGCTTGACTGACACAACGCCAGTTTCTTCGAGTCTCTCTCCAACCTGAGGATGCCTCAGTTTTCTTCCCCAGTAAGATGGCAGTTCATACGCTGAGCGATAATCGGTTCGGCGGCGTTGTTCTACCCCCAGGGCGCCGGGTTGCACCCCCTGAACGCTATTTGGGATCCCTGCAGGGCTTGAATAGGCTGCGAAATCGGGAGAGTCGGCCAGACCGCAATTACCGACGCGGACCGGACGAAGTTTGTCATGTTAAATATTTAGTTTTCGTGCGTCAATGGGGTTGTTGTATCGACCTGCACCGTAACGACATCGGGGTCGGAAACAGCGTCAACATCGCCGGGGTCGACGAGGGAAGGCCGCAAGTGAACCCTGAAGACCCACCAAAGGATTTGAAGGAGGGTGGATGCAACTATCCCGCTTTCCTGAACGGTCAATGATCCGTTCTTCCGATGCCCGAGGTCACCGGTGCGCAAATTCTCCCCATCTCCAAGACTCGATGTAACTCTGTTTCCGCCGTCTTTTCCCCGCCGCCGAGAGCCTCCTCCCTAACCCGTACTCTTCCTTAGTTAAGTGATGTGGCCATTCACTCTAGTTCCCCCTTCTTCCTAGATGGGATTTTCGAGGAGATCACAGAGCGTGCTGGTAGGTAAGACGGTCAAGTCTCCCCACTGAGGCTGCGCGAGAGTCTTCGCTGTAGGTCGAATAGCCCCAAGGTGAACTCCGTAGTGTTCTTCCGTCTGTTCGACCATATTGCGCAGCAGGAAGGATAAAGGAAACCGCTGGAAAGGCGCTGGACAGACGCCGCTCGTAATGCATTGCATGAAAGGTTGGGTCGGGATGTTGTGTGGGGCGCAAAAATGGTGGTGCAACCAATACTCTCCGATCTAAGGACGTCGTGGGCCTGCAATTATAGAAGCGGAGGGCGGTGATGAGATGCAAAGCGCTGGAGTATCGCTCGCAGGACATAGTCCCCCCCCACCTATACTCCTTTATCTTCTCGCGATCTGCATCTGAAGTAGCCGTGACCCTGCGCAATTCAGCCAGCCGCAAATGCTCCATTGACGGGATCCTTCTCCTTTAAATTAGGTCGGCAATCGATGAACCTATCTCTATTAGAGAAAGCTTTATTAGAGATTCTCTAATAAAGCCTTCTCTAATCGCCGCTCGCAGCTTCGGGTCGTGCGACTGGCAAGGCAGCTCCCCTAGTTTCAGGCGGGGGGATCAAGCAACTGTCAGGGATCCAGACGATATGGTATACACTGGAACAGCTATCGACTTGGGCGAGGTCGGTATGGTTGTTCGAGTGAGGAAGAAAGCGGTTCGGATTCAAACGACCGTGCGTTGAACGTTTCCGCCTTCGGGATGGAGGTCATTAGCAAGATTGCCGAAATAGAGAGAGATGGAGGCTTATTATTTTGATCCAATGTGAGCGGTTTGGGAAAGATTACAATAGGCAAGGCGAGTTGTTTACCGGCGTTGAGGTCCTAGCATCACCGATCAACCGTGCTGTGGAATGGGCCCATACCTGACCGACCCTGGACCTCAAGGACCCTCACTGTTGAGCGGAGCACGTGACCCCTTCCGACTGCCTTTTTAGTTTCGAGCTTGACCCGGGCCTTGGTATCTCTCCCTAACCCGAGAGCCCCTTAAGGCTAAGAACCAGTGCAGAACGAAGACGAGTGGGAAAGTAGATCGAATACCACGGAATTGAACTACCAAAGTCGAGCCGTCGGCATAACATGCGGATAAGAAGAGAAGATGACAGTAGTGAGGGATACGAGAGAAAGAGTCTACAGAATGATAGCTCGCACACTGATTGGTCTTCGCACCCCGATGTTCTGAACATGTCACTTGATTCGGGGAGGAGTTCTGGTGTCGAGTAGGACCCTTCAACCAGCTCCGGCAACCACTTCAATGATTCGCTGCCTCCACTCTCTTCTTGGTCGGGTGGGAACACCGTCCCCAATTCGGTAAGATCTAGCCTGTCTCGTAACCCCACGGCGATGCACCTGCTTCCGGTCAGACCTTCAGTGGATGATTTGCCCGTCCCTCTTTAATCGCGGTTCGAGATGAGCTATTGCTCGATATGTGCCAAGTTGGTGTTGGTGGTCACCTTTAGTAGCCAGCAGATTTCAAATCTACTGGGACCCCTCCGTTTTGTGATTTCAAATCCTACTATGACTCGCC
>WSTY01001396.1:0-10704 GCA_019633465.1 Tulasnella sp. 417
GAGGCATCGCTTAGGAGTTGATTTTGGCGTATGAAATGGCACCAGAAGACCTTGGGATCAGTTCGCCGACACGCTAAGGGGGATTGTCATACACTGAGAACCGCATCGAGATCTTTTGCCACCAGCCTTGGTCCTAAAATGAACATTGCTTACCAAACTCCGACCACACGTCAATTCGACTCTAGACCAGTGGCATCTAACGGTTCATCATTTGCCCTTGCGCTGGACTCGGATGTTGCCAGTAAAGACCCCGTTTCACCCAAATGGAACTGTGAACGCCACGAAAGAGGATCTTTTCAGAACCAGCATGATGGCGAGTTCTTGGTTCGATTCGAGTCGATGCAACGGCCGGCCGGAGCGCGGTCTCCCGATCGAACCCTCAAGAGCGTCATAGTTTGTGCGATGTGCGAGGGCAGGGACGGGCTATAATGACCGACGCTGAGTAAAGTGTTCTTACTTGTCCTCTTTGGGGAACTCCACGTCCACGTACGTCCTCTCGCCCCCACGCAACGTTGCGCATCGTGTACGCTGCTTCAATGATCGAAGCTTCTTCAGCGCTGCTCGTGTTTCCCCTTTTGATCCCCTTTTTGATCCCCTTCGAATTGACCCTGGCCTTTGATATCCTCTTTCCAAAGATATGAATAAAAGGTACGCAAGAGAAAAAACACAATTCGTTTATGTCACCGGAAGCCACCACGTCGGGTCCGGCCGTGCAACCTTCTCTAGTCCGTCCCACCCACGTTCCCCGTCTCCTCGGAGTATTCACTCCTGTCCTTTCTCTGTAAGCTTCCATCTCCTCCGAAACTCACTTTGCTCTCGGTAAATTTAGATTAGCCTCCCATAGATCCTTCTTATGTCAAATCCGAGCGAACGCTTCCTTCCAGAAGCTTTGGACAAGGCAAGTGCTCGAATTTGGCAAGTTTTTGCTAGACCATCGGACGCGTTCCGCAATGGCATCAGCAGGCGTGAGGTTACTCACCTAGACGTGGAATGACAACGATGCCCAACACACGCTTCTGTCGACCAAACGTAAGGGTGTGGTGCGCTCGCGTTTGTCGGGAGGGATACTCACCCTTGAACGGCAGGTCACCGACCATCGCTCCCGCCCAACCGCGTTGCAGGCACGCGTTCACCATCATCAAGCCCGCACCGGAAGGAACGGAGGGCGCATCCTACCGACGCGCATGGTAGGCGCACCATCCGTTTGCCGCTGGGCGCCTGAACGGAGGGCAACGATCACCGCATTTGCTAGTGCAAGCATAAAATTTCCCATCCGTCTCGGCAAATTTGACCAGACAACATCCTATCCCGCTTGAGGATCGACTGGAACTATATCCGGTTGGCGTTCGTCCGATGCTCTACCAGGGCCATTCAAGGCGGTTTCGAGGTTTCAGTGTCGGGAAACGTGGAATGCGCAAGCTTGCTCCAAAATCGCGAAAACCTTGTTCGCTCTTTGACCGCCTGGACTCTTACTGCTTTGAACAAAACAGTCTAACCTCATTGATTATCGCGACGGCCTAGTCGGGGCTAAACGATGAAACATCTGAGGACAGCGCCTCCCCACCAGCCACTGCCCAATGTGGCTAAGCCGAGCTCTTGGACTGCCCCATATGGCAGCTCCTTCCCGTATCAGACCTCCGACTTCTCCTAGGCTGTTCCATGCCTCTACCTCGAGGCCCGACTCCAAAAATGCTATAAACGATGCGCGGTCAGTCGGTCGGTCGGTAAGTTTCACTCAAAGAACCTCGCCGGTCGAGCCGTCTACTCCAACCGCTTGGCAATGCCCCTCATCTAAACGAATTACAGTAAGATTCGGTCTATGCCTTCGACCCCAAAGTGAATACTGATTAAGTCAATTTTACAGATATCTTCCCCTCAACGACCTCCGTTCACCGTTCATACCCCGGTGCTACCACGAAACTCACGCCGCCCATGACCTCTGAGCGTAGAACCGCTCTAAACGCCGCATCTCATGACCCACAACCTTCTTCGCATCATTTCCCAACCATAAACTCAGTCTCTCCAAGCCAGCTCAGCACCGGATGCTTTGCTCTCGAGGGGGGTATAGTTCCAACTTCAGGACCTGAGCAATCCCCAACACTTTCCCATCACTCCGATCGTTCAATCATTGACCTTGCTGAGGGCACCAGCCTTCTTTCGATGCATCCCTTGGATAGGATATGCTCGACTTCATCCACTCGTCCCACTACCCAGCCTGGAATGGCCTCGCGATTCGTGCAATGGCTGATTGACAGTCTCGCCTCCGCGTTTAATCGCTTGTTTGGATTCAATTCGGTCGTCGAAGACGATGGGCCGTATCCACTGACCCAGGCGCGAAACTCCAGCCAGGAGGTACCTAATAGCCCCCACGATTCGCCACCAGCCGACTCACCGACTCCCTCCTCTCACTCGCGGCGATCACAACGACTGTCCATTACTGTCACGCCGTCGCCACAACCAAGCAGCTTGAATGATGTCGAGTCCCCGCCTCCTACGGCCATCTTTGCAGCCCTCGAAGAGAATCGTAATCATATTGTGCAAACCGCCATGAAGCAAAATGCTGTGGTGAGATTATTTGCGCTCCTGGTTCTGGCGGCGAGCCCTCTTAACTCTCCACTTTGAACAGGTCGCTGCTGTTAATTACACACACCACCTCAGGATTCCCGCTATCCGACTCCACCAGTCTGAGAGTAAACCACGAGCACGTGGAGCGTCGGGTGACGTGTGGTTTGGTTATCTAGACGAATCGGACGGACCGCGCCCAGTACGTGAATTTTCTATACATGTGCAGCATTGAAAACCACTCACCTGTCCTTTTTAGGTTGCTATCAAATGGATACGCCCGAGGTCCGAAGATGGGGTAGCGAGCTATGACCTGCTCAAGGTGCGCGCAGAGTGCACTCTCTTTGGCTTATCTCGCTGATAGAATATCATGCAGGACCTTCTCGAGGAGGTTGTTCCTTGGCACCAACTCAACCATCGGAATATCAGCCGCTTCATCGGCTTTACCTTCGACAACGAACAAGCGACGCTTGTATCGGAATGGCAACACTACGGCAACATAATGGACTACCTTGGTGACCGTCCCGACGCCAACCGGTTGGAGCTGGTACGAGTTGGTTTAAATACTATCGACGCTGCATGCGTACTGAATCGATATCTATTCGCTTGTTAGATTGCTCAAGCCGCAGAAGGACTCGCTTATCTCCATGAACGTAGCTCTCCCCTCATCCACGAGGACATTAAGCTCGTATGCGCAGCTCATTGTTTGATCTGCTCGAGTACGGCGCTCACTTGCAGTTCGCTCTTTTGATAGGAAAACATCCTCGTGAGCCAAGAGGGTATTATCAAGCTCACAGATTTCGGAATTTCAACTTTTTCGTCCCAACACCCTAGAACAGCGCACCCATTCCGGGGTACACTACGTTACGCAGATCCCGTCTTACTCGAAGGCAATTCGAAGCCAACTACGTTCACGGATCTATGGGCTTTTGCTTGGGTAATCTTTGGCGTACGTATTCCCGCATATCATACTGCATCGGAAGCTTTGCTTACGAGTCAAGTTGCGATGTTTTAGATTCTGACGGAGCGCCGTCCATATGACCATATTCAGGGCGAGGGCAAAGTTCACCTGGCCATCATGAAACGAGAGGTTCCTGGCCGCAGCGATTTCCCCAACCTTCCGCACGGCGATATCATTTGGCCGATCTTGGAGGCAAGCTGGTCCCCGCTGAACTCGCAGCGCTTGCCAGCGAGCTGCATTGTTGACCGCATCCGCCAGGCAAGCTATCCATCAGCATCGCCTCTGACTCCACAATCAGAATGTGGATCAAAGTAGCGCCAAGTGGAGTTAGTCGTGAGTCCTGCACACCAGCGTGTGGTTGGAGAATAGCAAGCTGCAGCTGGACTGCTGCTCTGCTGTGGTTGAAGGCACTCACTCTAGGAGGGGACCGGTTCACGTTGATATACTTAGGCGTCCGTTTCCACAGACTCGATTTTCACTCAACAGGTTGAGGTGCTCCTAGCGGTCTTGGTCCGCTCGCCGTTTTCTACCCTGCGCTTTGTCCTATTTTTACCCATTTGCTCTTCTAACTAGTGCTGCGCCTTACTTTCTTAGATCTTTGCTCGACTGTCTCCCCGAATCTCTACCTTGCCGTCCTCTTGTGTGTTCTATATCGATCTTGTGGTTGCTCTGCGTGACTTGGTGTTCCGTTGGGCGCGCCGAGTAATATATCAACACACACAGGTATTGTCGTCTGATGCGGATGTATATTTGGCTGATGAGGGAGCATCGCTAGGAGTTGGCTTGGGCGTACGAAATGGCACCAGAACCTTTGGATCAGTTCGCCGACGCACTAAAGGGGATTGTCATAGGCCGAGACCCTCTTCGCCACCAGGGAATGACCTAAAATGGACATTGCTTACCAAACTCCGACACCCCGCCAATTCGACTCTCGACTAGAGACAAAACGGTTCAACACTTTTCTCCCCTGCGCTAGACTCGGGCGCTGCTAGTAAAAGCCTCGTTTCATCTTACATGGAACCGCGAGGGCCACGAAAGAGAGCTTTCAGAACCAGCAGCATGGCGAATTCTTGGTTCGAGTTGAGTCGGTGCAACAGCCGGCGCGCGGTCTCCCGATCGAGCCCTCAAAATGGTCATAGTTTTGTGCGATGTGCTAGAGCAGGGACGGAGCTATAGTGATCAATAATGAGTAAATTGTTCTTCCTTGTCCTAGTTGGGGCTACCCATCGACGTACATGTGCATCCTCTTCCCTCCCCGCAACGTTGATTATCGTGTACGGTGCTTCTACGATTGAAACCTCTTTTGCGCTCCTCGTGATCCCTTACAATTGTCCAACGACTGACCCTGCCCTCTTTCCAAAGATCTGAATAAAAGGTACACAGAAAAACACAAATTCGTTTATGTAACCGGAACTTGGAAGCCACCAGCTCGGGTCCAGCCGTGCTCTCTCGCCCATCTCACCCACGTTCCCCGTCTCTTGGGAATATTCGCTCGTTTTTCTCTAACCTTTCGTCTCCGAACTTACTTTACCTCTCGGTAAAACCTAGACTAGGATTCCATTGATCCTTTTTATGTCAGCCCGACGAGCGCTTCCTTGGATCCAGAAGCTCCGGCCCCACAAAGTCATGAATTTAGAAACTTCGTTCACAAAAGTCCCAAACCAGTGAGGTTCTTCATAGGGTAAATCAATAACGATGTCCCGATAAATGTTCATGTAAGTCATGTGATGGCGCTCGCGCGATTGGTCGAATATTTGCTCACATCAATCGGTAGAACGACCTTGGCCCAGACTCAACTCTCTTGCTCCCAAGCGCGCCCCATCTCCCTCAGCGAACCGACCTCAAAATCCTCTCACAGTCGCGCAGGGCCTGAAACGGCAAGTAGCTCCCAGTGATCGCGGTCGGAAAAAACAAGGCCTTGCCGACGAAGCTTGAAGATGAAACACCTCGCAGCCTAACCTTTTGCTGCATGGAAACAACCGCGGCGGTATGACCTCATACCTGATCGCGACGGGATGGCCGCGTAAGCCCTACGAAATTTCTGTCCGTCAGTCCTGCCCCATGCGGTTAAGCGAACCATTTGCATTTCCGTATATGGGACAGCCTTCCCCTATCTAATCCCCGGCTCCACCAGATTTACTTCCATGCGGCGTCCTCGAGGCTCGGCTCCTGCATAGTATAAAGAGATGGTGGTATCCGCTTGAGCCGTCCGGTCCCGCCCAACGGACCTCGCTAGTCGAGCGGATCTCCTCCAACCATCCGATAATGACCGCCATCGAAACCTACTAATGTAAGATTTGATATATTCCCTCCAATCTGAAGTAACTTTTTTCTGATCCGATAAGTTTTTACAGCACCCTCCCCCTCCCAACGACAACCGCTTCACCGTTCATTCCCCGGTGCTTGCCATGGAACTCACGCCGCCCACAACGCCAGAGCGCAGGATCGCTCCAAGTGTTGCACGCCATCGTCTACGATCCTCATCACGCCCACTTTCTGATGCCTCTACCGTTAACCCAACCACGTCAAACAAGCTCAGCACCGGTTGCTGGGCTGTGGACTGTGGAACGGTCGAAACTTCTTGGCTTGAGCAACCCTTTAACCTTGCCCACCACCCCGAATGCTCAACTATCGACCTCACCGAAAGTTCCGGCCCTCCTTCAACGCGAACCTTAGCCGGTGCACGCTCGACCGCAACCGCTCGTTCCGCCATCCAGTCCTGGCCAACAAGTTCCCATCTCGTCTCGTCGCGCATCGGCCGTCGCCTCGCCTTGTCCAACCGCCTCTTCCGATTCGACCCCGTCACCGAAGACGACGACGACGATCTGGGTTCGTCGGTTCCGGTTCCAAACCTCAGCGAAGCCGTGTTGAACAGTGTCTATGGCCCATCATCGCCCGCCGACTCTCCGGTTACCCCTTCCCGCTCGCGGCGATCGCACCCACGCGCACGACTGTCTATCATCCTCACGCCACCGCTGCAACCAAGCTGCTCGTATGATGTCATGTCTCCTCCGCCTTCAGCAATCCTTGCCGTCCTCGAAGAGAAGCATAATCATATTGTACAAACTGCCATGAAGCAAGATGCTCTGGTGAGATCATTCGCGCTCTCGAGTATGACAGGGAGCCCTCTTAACCCTTCTCCTTTTTGAATAGATCGCCGCTGTTAATTACACGCAACATCTGAGGATTCCAGCAACTCGACTCCACTACCCCGAGGCTGAACCACGGGCACGCGGCGCATGCGGTGAGGTCTGGCACGGCTTTCTAGATGAATCGAGCCGTTTGCGCCCAGTATGTAAACCGTCTCTGCCCAGTTGATTCAGCATTAAACACCTCTGACTTGTCCTTTCAGGTTGCCATCAAACGGATACGTCCCAGGTCCGAAGATGGCTCATCAAGCTCTGGTCTGCTCAAGGTGCGCTCGAGGTGCTGCCTCTTCGGTTATATATATTGCTAACGGAAACCCCTGCAGGACCTCCTCGGAGAAGTTGTCCCATGGCACCAGCTCGATCATCGAAATATTAGTCGTTTTATTGGCTTCACTTTCGACAACGACCACGCTACTCTTGTATCCGAGTGGCAGCCGTGCGGCAATATTATGGAGTTTCTTCGCGAGGATCCCGATGTCGATCGGCTAGAACTGGTACGGGCTTGTTTAGACTATGCGCGTTGCTTTGTGTACTGATTCGCTGCCTCACTGTGCCTGCTAGATTGCTCAAGGTGCAGAAGCACTCGCCTATCTCCATGAGCGTAGGCCTCCCCTCATCCACGGCGACATTAAGCCCGTAGGCATAGCTCATCGTCCAGTCTTGTCGAATGCTATACTAACTTGCAGTGGGTTCTTGAAAGGAAAACATGCTCGTGAGCCAGGAGGGTATCATCAAGCTCACTGATTTCGGCATCTCGACTTTCTTGTCGCGTCACCCGGTTTCCGACCTAAGAACAGCGCAGCTGTTCCGAGGTACATTACGCTATGCTGATCCGGTCTTACTTGGTGACAATCCGAAGCCGACTACTTTCACTGATATCTGGGCTTTTGCTTGGCTAATCTTTGGCGTACGTGTTCCTGCATTCATCCTGCATTTAGGATCTTCGCTCACGACCGATTTACGGTGTTTTCAGATCCTTACGGGACTCCGCCCATATCATCATATTCAAACCGAGCTTAGAGTCAACCTGGCAATCATGCAGTACGACCTTCCTCGTGCCAGCGATTAGTCGAACCTCCCGCATGGTGATATCGTTTGGCCAATCTTAAGGGCCAGCTGGTCCCGGTCGAATTCGCAGCACCGGCCGGCGAGTTGCATTGCTGACAACATTCGTCGGGTAAGTTACTCCGCAACACTACCAGACTTGTCTATCTCCTGACTCCACATTTCAGAAAATGAAACATGGCTAGTGCCTGACATTCTACATTCTCTATTGGTAGTTGGTCACGGGTCACCGAAATTAGGACTCACTGAGATAATAACATTATGTACACAAACTACCTAGCTATTGCAGTTAACGACGTTCGCTCCGCGAGGAGTTCGAAACTACGGGGAGCCTAGTCCCGCGTTTACCCCATTTAGTTGATCCCCGAAAGACCATCGCACAAGACGAGGGGACACAATCACGACCCTCAAGCTATTCCGGAGGCGCGACTTTTTCACTTTCGGGAGCCTGACAATGGCGAGAGAAAGACATCATGTGCTCGAAATGCGTCATTTAAGCTCTAAGCGGAGGGAAGCCTCTACCTGTTTGAGTCTGGAACTCAAGAAGAGGTTGAAAGGAGCTCATCTTCACGTGTTTATAGTAGATTCAACATAAAAGCTTAGGGACGTCCGTTTTAAGGAAGCCAAAGCCGGCCATGTGGTGGGAGTATCTATATATTAAGTTTGGCGAAGGTTTCCTGCAGAAGCTCATATCAGAGCAACTAGTGCTCGAATTTGGGGAGTGGGCCTCAACCAGGACCCATCTTTCGGCTAAAAAGTTATGACCACTGAGGCTCGCCATATTGCTATCAGCTAACGATGACGTGCTGACAAGTGCTTATGTATGTAGTGATGGCGCTTGCAGGTGTGGTGGAATACTCCTGGATCAGCCGAAAAGCCCCGGTTCGGACTTAAGCCATCTCGCTTATGTCCCCCGGTCCTTCCTGTAATCCCTCAATCACATCTCACTGGTATGCATTATGGCATATGATCTGGCCCCTTGTTTGCAGCGGAAGAACATAGAGCCGAAGGAAAGCCGGGTGAATGTGGTTGGAGCTGCCTAAGCTTTTTCTGTGTGGATTCTGGAAAAGGGCAACTCGGACGGTAGGACCCTATTGGCTTATAAAACGAGATGGCAGCGCATTAAGCACTATGAAACAGCCTGCTGACCTGATCAACCACACCGCCTAAGCGAATACTTGTGATCTTTGTAGTATATTCCATTGTCTGACTCCAATCCCCCACCGGAACAATGCGATGACCGGAAGGCTCGAAACTGCTGTATAAAGCACTCTCAGGTCAGTTTTATGCCGATGACCGCCATCTAACTATACCACGGTAAGAATCGAGACACACTTGCCCCTAGAGCAATTTTCTAATGGGTTTCAACATAGACGTCTTTTCCCCCACCGTACTCCACTCACGGCTCTTGGCTCGGTACTTCCAATGAAACTCCCATCCCTCCTCACTCGCAGAGCCGTCTCAAGTGTTGCACACTATCATCTGCGATCCTCGTCATGCCCAGTCTGTCGCACCCATACCGTTAATCCGGGTGATCAAGGTCCACTCAGCACCGATTGCCACACCCCAGGCAAAAGAAGTGATACAGCTTCAGGGCCTGAGCAACCCCAGACGCTTTCGCGCTGCCCGGATCCGCCGATCATTGACTCTGGCCAGGGATCCGATCTTCTTTCGACACAGACCTCGGCTAGGTCCTTCTCGACTTCCCCCGCTCGTCTTGCTGTGCAGCCTGGGACGACATTACGTCTCATTCTGTCGCTGATAGACCGTCTTGTCTCGGCGTTCAATCGTCTTCTTCGATTCAATTCGGTGATTCAAGGTGTGAGGACGTGCTTATCACCCCCAGCTCGAAATCCCAGTCAGCCCGTATTGGATGGGCCCCATGGTTCATCACTAACCGGCTCCTCAGTTTCCCTCGATCGCTCACGACGATCGCAGCCATGCGGTCGACTGTTCATCACCCTCACACCCCCACTGCAATCGAGCAGCTCGCATGATAACATATCTCCTCTTCCTACACCTATCCTCTCTGTTCTCGAAGAGAACCACAATTCTTTGGTGCAAAGCGCTATGCAGCAAGATGCTCTGGTACGATTACACTCTCTTCTCAGGCCGCCGAGTTCAGCTAACTCTTCCATGAATAGAGGGCCGCTGCGAATCGCACCCAACACCTCTGGATTCCTGCGACTCGATTCTGCTATCTTGAAGGTCAACCCCGGTCGCGTGGTGCATATGGCGAGGTTTGGTACGGTCATCTACTAGATGAGTCGAATGGTTCGCTTCCGGTACGTGAGCCCCTATATCCAGTGGCATCATAATTAAGCTCAGACAACCTCCTATGCTAGGTTGCTATCAAACGGATACACCGTCGACCCGAGGATAGTGAATTATCGAACTGTGGCCTGCTTAAGGCGCGCCTGGGGTGTGATATCCTTAGCTCCGCAGAACCCTAAATAGAAAACCCCCGCAGGACCTCCTTACGGAAGTTGGATCGTGGCACCAGCTCAATCACCCAAATATTAGCCGCTTTATTGGCTATACCTTCGACAACGACCACGCGGCTCTTATCTCAGAGTGGCAGCATTACGGTGATATCACGAATTTCCTTCACAAGAATCCCCAAGCCAACCGACTAGAACGGGTAAGGACTGGTTTAGACTTTGAAGTTACTTGACTGTTGAATAGTTATCTTGCGGCGTTGTCAGATCGTTCAAGCTGCCGAGGCAGTCCCTTATCTCCATGAGCGGTAGTGTTGCCGCTGGTTCGAGAGGAACCGGTTTGAAAACCGGTTCGATCGGTTCGGTTCTGGTTCGGTTCGGTTCGAAACCAGAACCGCAAACCGACTTTGCTCGGGGGTCGAACTGGTTCAAGAACCGAACCGAACCGGTCCGAAACCGGTTCCTTTGGTACCTAGCCCACATGCCTTAAAAGGGAAGGTAGATTACTCTTTTTCGTTCTCATGTGATA
>WSTY01001397.1:0-10702 GCA_019633465.1 Tulasnella sp. 417
GTAACGGAAAATACTGATCACTCTTCTTCAGGCACATGCGAAGCTCTTTGATGTAATGGTAGCTGCATGGCAGGCACAGGAATGTTTAAGACAATAGTGCCGATCACGGTCAAACTCCAGTACGTCGAACTCCATTATCAAATAGCGATATTGATTATGTAATGAAATGCCCAAGCAAGATGACAAATCAAGCGGTCGGGAGTGCGGTCACAGTAACCGTTGTGGTTACGGGGTCGACTTTGATAGTCGATGTGACTCTAACCGTACTGTACGTCGTGTACATAGTGGTGAAAGGACAGGTCGTTCCACCGGCGGATGTGAATTTAACAGTGATGCATCCAGGATTGGAGCCCGGAAGACTAGTAAATGAGAATCAGCCACTGATACTCTGACTTGAATAGCGGGGCTTACCATTGCCAATCTGTATTATTAATGAATGAAATTTTGGTATTGTAGGCCAAAATACGTCAGTTTTATTCATGTCGATCAGAGGACCTCGACTTACACCCTAAATTGCGAATAGAACAGGTCAGCGTGATTCCTTAGGTTACTGTAAACATCATTTGCCTTCGCGCATACCAAGCAAGCGTCGCAGATTGTAGGTCCGGTAAATCCAAGACCACCACCTGAATAGCAAACATAAACCCTTAGTCGAGGTTGAACGTTAACAGCCAACGGCACTTACACTGCCCATTAGAGAGCCACGGCACTGACTCGAGGGAGAATACTGGCGATTGCGGTAAGAGCGAGCGAGAGTTTCATTGCGAGAGTAAATTGTAACTGGAGAGCCCAAGGAGCGGCTGAGGAGATGGTATTTATATCCCCAGAATGCTTGGTCGATGCCATATTCACCAGGCACAGGACCAAATTGCGGTCTAAGCTCGCTAGTGTGGGGGCTTCAGGATACTTCAAGTAGAAGCGGGGGGCTGCCGATTAGAGGGCTCCACTTCGGTCGGGACACGACCAAGAGACGTTCAGTCAAACGCAGGGAGAGTGAGTCCAAGAACAACAATGAGAGAGATGATTCCGCAGTATATAAATTAGATGCAGATACGTTTCCAAAGCTGCGACTGTTTGTGCCATTTCAAAATCAACGAAGGCGGTCTAGCTCCCAGCGATCTCGAGGTTTCGACGTCTCTTGAGGCGATCAAAGGTCTCCCTTAATAGTAACGAACCGTGACCAAGATTTTGTGAGAATTATTCACCTAAAGATCTCTAGTCACATCGTATAGATTTTGGTTATTTGGAAGACATTGAATTTCAGCCAACACACGCATCGGCGATACCGGGAGGAAGCGGCCTCAGACTGATCGAGTTTTCCAATGCAACCCACTGCCCGAATTAAACTAATTCAAAATCACGCCGCTCCTTTGAGTCTTCTATCTCAAACTTGGACTCCAGGGGTTTTAATCCGACCGCAACGGATCCCTCGGGGACCGTTCTTAGCGGACTTAGTATGCGCGGGGGGATGATGCGTTTGCTCCAAACTTTCCTTTCCAACTTCCTATCAAGTGTGGCCACTTTACACACCATCTGCCGAGGCCTTCCGAGTAATGACATGAACATTCATCCGCAGTCGCCCTTGGTATGCCAAGCGGCCGCAACCATGGCGTGTTTCACGTTCTCTCACGGAACTCAAATAGTCAGGCACTGGCTCAAGGGGTGGGATTCCGGGGTTCACTGACAGCATCCAGTAAATGCAACTCGTAATAAAATTGATTTAAGGAACAAGCGAAGCAACTCCGAAGCTTTCCTGCCCTTTCGAAGTCATAAAGATAGTTGTTAATATATTTCATGACTGACGGATAAATTTGGAGGATCAGAGAAACCTCTGAAGCTGTCCACCACGCGGAAGCCCGGAGGTCATCTTTCCGATAATTCAGGCGTTGTGCGGTGGCCCCATATCGCCCTCAGGCCTAGCTCTAGTGGGAAATGTGGGATCAGCTTTTCTCTAGGAACGACTGGTGAAGCAATCCAGGGGCTGAGACCGAAGGTGCTCACCAGGCTTCATCTGTTCTTATATTTCTTGACACACGCCACCTTGCTCCGCCCGAACCGATCTTCGTCCTTTACTTTAGGCCTAACCTCCCGCTCTGAAGGCATACGTAATAAGACATCCGGATCTCTCTTGTAAGCATAATGCGCATAGCTTCCCCGTATTGCCTTTTGGTAGAACAGAGTGAGGCCTGGGCCAATCTCTTCTGGAACAGTCGCTCATTGAGTCGTTTTAAGTTTTTTTTTTCTGGAAGTAGGATACTTTAATCACCATAAATCTGATGTGAAAGCAAAGGACATTGTGATTTCTCGGCTGCTTGGGAGGGTACAAGCCAGTCCCTATCTCTTGGAAAGCTTTTCATTTCAAGGTTCTCTCAGAGACGTCAGGAGATTGCGTAAAATCAGAGATCCCAAGTGGGGTACTCCGCTGGTGCAATATTCCGTACCTCCCGCGTCCCAACCGCTGTGCTCTGCCGGGGGCACCAATGCGGTTGGTGTTCAGCATCATCGTCTCAGTTCGTTAACTATCAAAGAATAAAGGCCCGGATTCTGTATAAAGGAATATCTCTTATTGCTGCTGTGGGGTTAGGGGGTGTTGCGAACCTGGGAGCGATGTCGCCAGGTTTCAGAGCTGGTGGTCCTGTTGGCTGTCGTTATGCCCGAGATTTCCGGAAACTAGAATCCTGAACAATAATCACTCTTTTGAGACTTGCTAAAAGCGCCTTCATTCAATAAAATCCCCTTAGCAGTCACAACGATATTATATACGATTGTTTGGGCTCGTGTTATGAATTGTGCCTTCACCAATGATGGACCGCCCAGCCACCCTCAAACGCGAGTCTTGAGTGCCAGATGCATAAATAAAAGCCAAAAATGTTTAATTGTTGTGTTATTATTAATCAAATCAGGCCGCCTAGTCAGGCGTTTGGCCACACATGTACAATAACAACGGGTTGTGACGAGTGCGATGTTTAGAGTCGAAGCCAGGCGACAGTGAAAGTCGTGTAATATGATGTAAATGTACAAGCTGATATTTTAGTCGACGTGATGACAGTAGCTGTGCATGAACCGTCGGGTGGAAGACTATGAAAACCCGAGTTAGGTATAGTTCCCGCTGCCCAGGTAGAGCGTAGATCAGCGCCCACCATTGTGAATCTAATTGAATTGCCGAGTGTGTAGTACCACGGTATTAATATATTTGTCATTTGCAGAACCTTGGCTTCCAACCTAAATTATGAGTGAAAAGGCTAGCGTACATCTTTAACTCCAAAGAGTGGGACCTACAATCGGTATGCTTTGTGCATACGAGACAAAGATCGCAGAATGTATGTCCGACACATTCAATACCACCACCTAGAGAGAAAGCAAGTCGTTCGCACCATATAGAAACCAGCCAACCTTAGTGGTGATTCAGCGTCCAGAGACGATCGTACCCACACTGCCCGTAGAGAGCCACTGATTTGGGGGAGAATTCCAGAAGTGGCAAGAAGAGGGTGCGAGGGTCTCATGTGCGAGATGGGATGGTTAAGCTCGAGGGGGGGGGCGCCAAGGACCGCTCAAGGGCTGCTGTTGAAGTACCCCTAGAACTTGCCGATACTGAAACTTCTAGTTATGAAATGCATAGAATTATAGCCGCGGATTAATCTCGTGATTTCAGAAGCTTTGGCTTGGTCGAGATGGAAGAGAGGGACTACTAAAGAGAGACCTATAGTCCGGTCAGGCACCCGTCACCCGAGGCACTTCCAGTGGTTGAACCAGGGAGGCGGTTCGCAGGCAGAGATATCAGGCATCAATGCGTGCTTATGGCAGAGAAATAGTCTGATTCAGCATTATACGAGCCGTCTGATAAAATAAAATGAGAAGCTCCGCACAGCGATTGGGAGATCTGTTTTCACGATAGCGGATTATAGTCAAGATTTCTCCAGCGCCGCATACCCGTTGACATAATACTTTATTGGTTCTTGAGCGGGTGGGGAGGTATCAACCGGCGTACCGGCGATGCGGAGGAAAGAAGCTGTCGAATCACAGCGTGTCCAATCCATGTCATATAATCCCACCCGGTTGAAGCTTCTATGTTATAGCTGCGATCTAAAACAATTAATCCGATGGGAACGGTAACATTGTGGCGTAACTCCTGTTTGCATTGGTGGCGGGGGGTTGCAACAACATTACCTTTGCTCCAAACTTTCTTGGCTGGCTCCGTATGCAGCGTGACAATCTTGCACATCATCTGCAAAGACTTGCAGAATGATCACCCTAGCACTCAACCGCAGGTACATTCAGCATGCAAAGCTTCAGGTTGCGGCATTTCTGGAGGCAGCCGGCCGCGGTTTCTCGCAGAACCCAGAAGGTCAGGCACTTCCTCAAAGGGTGGGATTGGTACCTCAGTAACAGTAGCTCATAAAGGCAAGCCTGACTGCGGAAAGCAATTTATTTTATTTGGCCGACAGGCAGAGCCCCTAAAGTCAGAAAGGGGTATTCTAGTTTCCCTGCACCATCTGGGTTCCGTAATATCTAGACGAAGCCCAAGCGAGACACCCCGGAAACCCGTTACACTATTGAGGAAGTCGAAAGGCAGTGCATATAAATATGTCAGAACTGATGAGCAGATCTAAAGATGTGGAGGAGCTCTGAAGTGATTCGATGCCTGCCGCCCCCAGGGCCAATCTTTCCGAAAATCCGGGCGATGGGCACTTACTACGTGCCAGCCCAAGCATTTTAAGCGGTCTTCATATATCAAAAGACGATGCCCGCGCATTCTAACGTGGGCTCCCTCAGCACTGCCGTGGGAGTGAAGGAGTTTGAAATGCCCAGTCAGAGAGTTCCCGCCGGCAATGAATTCCGGCGAGACTGTTCGGCATTCGTTCCATCCGGAATTCCCGCAAGGCGTAATGATCGCTCTCCTTCAGACGCGCTCGAAGGTCCTTTATAAAAGAACGCCTTCATAGCAAGTCGTCAGACGTTCGGTTCGCTAGTGCGTTGCACCAATCCTTCTCAACTACAGTTCGGGAGTGAGATGAGAGGGCGGAATACAACCTCTAACGGGTAATAGCTCGATCACGTGTGGAAATAGATATATCTTATAATACTGCCATGTATCAAATCGCAAAGGCTCAGTAAGGGGTTGGCGGTGCCGTGGCCGGATTGTCGCTATCCTTATGTCACCGTGATCGTGCTGACGGTCGGTACGACGGTTGTGAACGTGCAAGCTTTTGTTCCAGTAGATGTGACTGTGATTGTAGTGCATTTAACGTTGGCGATTGGGAGACTATTAAGGCATCCAATAAGCCATCGTTACAACTCTTCAGTGAGCAGTGCTTACCATTGCCAATCTTGTTTGCCGAGAGATAAGCCCGAGTGAGTAAGAAGTGGGTCAATAAGGGAACCTTGACTTACATTCTGAATTGTGAAGGAAATATATCAGCGTAATTCTGTGGCTTCGGGAGGGGGAGAGACTTACCCGGTTGCTGATTAATGCATTCTGTGCAGGGCTCGCAGGGAGACAATCCAGTCATCCCACGGCCACCACCTAGAAGCAATTTAGTTGGAGTCCAGCGTCAAAAGGCGATGGCACCTACACATTCCCCATTTCGGTACAACCGTAGTTTGCGAAAAGACTCCGGCAATACTAATTGCAGCAAGAGCGAGTGAGGATTTCATGTGCGGTCGAAGATAAGCTGGGAGCTCTGAGGAGCAGTTTGAATTTAGAGGATATCGTTTAAATACCCCCAACAGGCTCGATTCTGAGAGCGAGATCTTTGTTAAGCACAAACGAATAGCCACGGTCTATTCTCGCGATTTTAGGTACTTTGGGTCACTCAAGGGAGAGAAGGGGGCGGGGTGCCAAGCGTGCGTCGAATCGGTCAGGTACCGCAGCCGGGCCTAGGTTCAGCGACTAGGACCGGGGAAAGGGTATTCAAGCAGAGGTATCAGAGATCGATGGGTACTTTGGGTGGGAAAGGGGTTCCAATTCAGTGGCTGATGCTGCTATTCCTAAATCTGTGAGAGCTTTCTGATTGCCACCGATTGAAGCTCCTAAGGTGGTCGGAGGTCTCTCTTCGCAATGATGGGGGGTGCATAGGAGATCTCGAGCATAATATACCTATAAACACCTTTTTCATCTCGTTTATACTGGTTCTTGGGAGAACATCGAGTTACACTCGAGAGATCGGCGATAGCGGAGGAACGCGACCGCCGAATGATAAAGTTCCCAGTCCAACCCTCTCAAGAGGGAACGAAGACAAAACCATGCTGATTTTTAAACCTTCTATCTTGTAATTCTACTCTAGCTATGGTGAATCCGACCGAAACGGATAGTTGTAGCGTCTTTCTTGGCGGCCTCATTGGCGGGCGTGTGCTGCATAGCTTCCGACTTTCCTTACGGACTTCCTGGAAACTGGGACCGCTTTCCACACCATTGTAGAGAATCTCAGGGCGATTGCCTTAGAGTTCAGCCGCAATTATTCTTGGCGCGCCATGCACCCGCATCTGCGGCGTGTTTGAAGGCGGCCGACTTCAGTCTCTCACAGAACTTAGAAACTCAGGCACTGGCTCAAGAGGTACGGCTTGGTAGCTCATTGGTAGTGCCTAGCAAGGGGAAGTTCACTTGTGGAAAGGAAGTCGAACAGCGCAATTGATTCTGCCGACGAAATTGCGCTGCGCACTGCTTCTTGCGTTCCCTGCAATCTAAACGAAGAGACAAGCGAGACACCTCTGGCGGCCGTTACACTCTTTAGGAAGTTAAAAGGCAGTGCGTATATATTTCATGACTGACGGACAAATCTGAAGAAGTGGAGAAGCTCTGAAGCGATTCGATGCCTTAGGAAGCTCAGGGGTAATCTTTCCGAGGATTCAGAAGATGGATGCGTACCACGTGCCAGCCCAAGAATTCTAGGCGGCGGTCGTGGGGTCGATGAGGACCCATGAAAGCTCTCAGAGAGGTCGGATCCGAAACCTCCCTTTTTAGGGTGGTTTCGTCCTTCCGCAATCTCACCACTTCCGTCCTACACTTGGACACCGACCTTCGAATTTCTCGTTAATGCGTCCTACTTTACGTTTCTGACATGTTAAAATCCCGTTTCAGTCCTTCTGAGACCTCGCCGACGGAGGTTTGATCCAAAAACCCGATTATAGTAGGGTTCCGTCCTCCCTGCTTATGTAATCTAGCTCAATGAGACCCCTTTGCTTATATAATACTACGAAATCCTAAGCTGGTGCAAATGAGGGCGTATGTTATAGATCTTCACTTGGAACTATTACTCAGTATCTCTAACGGTTACCTTGTTTGGCTCACCTAAGGTGATGCCCATGGTTGAAAGATGGTATGTCGCACCAATATGCCACACTTGCCCATTCGCAAGGCGCTCGAAACCGATCGGCGTCACCGACATCCCGTCCTTCTTGTGATCCGACCTCACTGCAGACGGGTGCCCAAGCGTCCTACTAAACGATCCGACCCCTGTACGCGAGAGGCCTTCCGTCCTGCTCTTTGGATCCAACTCACCGGCTAAAATTGGGTCGGTTCCGTCCTACTTTGGATCCGATCAATATCTGCGTATTCAGGGGTCCTGGTCGATGTTCCTGTTGGAACAACTGGCAACGTAATGAGTGGAAAACCACGATCTACGATTGGAGGATACTCACCAATCTCCTTCGACTTCGTATTCGTCATGTCTTTTGACCCACACCATCTTGTTCTGTACAAACTGCTCTTCGTCCCTTCCTATGCGCGTAAAGTACAGCTCTTGAAGCGTGCCCAACAATACATCTAGACCTCTCGCGTAAGTGGAAGGCGTATGATAGATCTTCCCCGTCTCCCTGTCTTTGTACAAAACGCTGAGGCCAGGCCAGTCGCCGCTGGAGAACTTAGTCGTCGAGTAGTTTTAAGGTTTCGTTTCTGGTGAGAGGATCTTTGAAATAGACGTTCATGTCCTCGGGGAAGCTGTTTCCATCAGCCGAAACCCACTTCCAGGTCAAGTGCTGCTCTTTAAGTATTCCCAGAACTTGCTGATGTTGAAAGGTCTACTTATCAACGCATGGAAGCATAACCGTGGGCAAATCTTGAGATTTCAGAATCTTTGGTTTGCTCAGGATGGACGGAAGGGGATTACTCAAGAGAGACTTATCGTCCGGTCAGGCACTCATCAAACCAGGGGCTTCCAGTGGTTGGAGCTTCTATGTCGTAACTGATCTCTAAACGCTATAAATTCAGTTGTAACGTAGCATTATGGCGTAATTATTTCTGACACGGGTTACGGGGCGTTGCTCCAACATTACTTTGCTCCAAACTTTCTTGACCGACTCCGTGTTCAAAATGACCGTCTTACACCTCATCTGCAAAGACGTTCAGAGTGATCACCCTAGCACTCAAGTGCAGTTAACTTTAGGATGCTAAGTGTCAGTTTGCGGCATCTCTGAAGGCGGCCGGACGCGGCCCATAACAGAAACCAGAAGGTCAAGCACCGCCTCAAGGGGTGGGATTGGTAGCTCAGTATCAGTACTGCATAAAGGCAAGCCTGACTGCGGAAGCCCAGGGCCAATCTTTGGGAATGGGCGCTTAGCACGTGCCAGCCCAAGTATTTAAAGCGGTATTCAACTACCAAAAGACGATGATCCGCGCATTCTGACGTGGCCGCCCTAAGCACTGCTGTGGGGGGGTAGGAGTTTGAAATGCCCCTTCAGAGAGTCCCGCCGGCAATGATACCCGGGGACTATTCGTCCATCCTTCCGTGCGGATTCCGCAAGCCGTAATATAGGGAGAAGGGCACTCTCCTTCAGACACATTCCAAAGCTCTTTAGTAAAAGAACGCCTTCATAGCAACCGTTAGGCGTTCGGTTCGATAGTGCATTGTACCAATCCTGCTCAACTACATGTCAGGAGTGAGATGGGAGTGGGAAATACAAGTAAACTCTAACGGATATGATTTGGCCAAGGGTCAAATAGTTATATTTTTTATACTGCAATATATAGAGCGACTAAGAGGTCGGCGATGTGGTGGCACGGATTGTCGCTATCCGTAGATCGTAGTGACCTTCGGTACGACAGTCGTGAACGTGCAAGCTTTTGTTCCGGTTGATGTGACTGTGATTGTAGAGCATCTGGCCATGGCGACTGGGAGACTATTAAGACATCCAGTAAGCCGTCGTTACTACCACTCAGGGGGAAGTGCTCACCATTGCCAATCTAGTATGCCGAGCATTTGATGAGCCCAAGTGAATAAGGAGCATGTCAATCAGGAAACATTGACTTACATTCTGAATTGTGAAGGAAATATATGAGCTTGATTCTTTAGTTAGGGCAGGGGGAGAGACTTACCTGGTGCGCCTTGTACGCATTCATTGCAGGGTTCGCAGGGTAAAATTGAAGTTACCCAACCGCCACCACCTAGAGAGCAAGCAAGTCTTTAGTTGGGGACCAGTATGAAAAGACGATGGCACCTACACTGTCCCCACCTAGTCACAACAGTGGTCTGCGAAATGACGGCAGCGATATTAATCGCGGCAAGAGCGAGTGAGAATTTCATGTGCGGGGGGAAGGTAAAGCTGCGAGCTCTGGGGAGCGGTCTGAATTCAGAGGATATCGTTTAAATACCCCCCAAAAGACTCGATTAGAATCAAGATATATTTTTCTAGTAAAAAAAATAGCCACGGCTTATTCTCGCACTTTTAGATGCTTTGGGTCCTTCAAGGTGGATATGGGGGTTGCCAAGAGTACGTCGAACTGGTCAGGTACCGACCGCGGGGCCTACGTTCAGCGACTAGGACCGGGGAAAGGGTATTCAGGCAGAAGCATCAGAGATCGATGGGCACCTTCTATGGGAAAGGGATTCCAATTTAGTGGCTGCTGTTGCAATTCTCAAATCTGCGAAAGCTTCCTGATTCCCACGATTTGAAGCTGTTCTAAAGCGGTCGGAGGTCTCTTCTCAGCGATAGAGGGTGGCTAATATATCTCTAGCATAATACCTATAAGTACTTTGTTTTATCTTGCTTATACAGGTTCTTGGGAGAGCATCGAGTTACACTCGAGAGTTGGTGATTGCGGGGGAACGCGACCGCCGAGTGATAGAGTTCTCAGTCCAACCCTCAAGAGGGAAAGAAGCCAAAACCATGCTGATGTCGAATATTCTCTCTTGTGGTTGTATTCTAGCCATTACTAATCCGACCGAAACGGATAGTTGTAGTGTCTTTCTTGGTGGCCTCATTGCTAGGCGGGTGCTGCATTGCTTCTGACTTTCCTTACGGAGTTCCTGTAAAGTGTGACCGCTTTCCACGCAGTTGTAGCCAAGCTCAGGGCGATGGCTCTAGAAGTCAGCCGCAATCACTCTTGGCGCACCAAGCACCCGCATCTACGGAGTGTTTGAAGGCAGCCGACTTCAGTCTCTCACAGAACTTAGAAAGTCAGGCACTGGCTCAAAGGGTACGGTTTAGTAGCTCATTGGTAGTTCCTAGCAAAGGAAAGTTCAACTATGGAAAGGAAGTCAAACACCGCAATTGATTCTGCCGACGAAAAGAGCCCCTAAAAGCTCGAAAGGGAGTATTCTGCGCTGCGCACTGCTTCTTGCGTTCCCTGCTATCTAAACGAAGGGACAAGCGAGACACCTCTGGCGGCCGTTACACTGTTTAGGAAGTTGAAAGGCAGTGCATATATATTTCATGACTGACGGACAAATTTAAAGAAGTGGAGAAGCTCTGAAACGATTCGATGCCT
>WSTY01001398.1:0-10702 GCA_019633465.1 Tulasnella sp. 417
ATGGCTCTAAATCAGCTCCAGTGAAACAGAAAGCTTCTGGCACTGGACCCGCCAATGCCGACACCTCGAAACCACTGGCACCGAACAAAAAAGCTGTGCTGAGGCCAGTGCTCGATAACCCTCTCAGGATTGAATGGTACATTCAGCGTTTAATGCACTTTTGTCTCTCGCTGATACACAATCGACAGGCCTAATATTCCTCTCAACGTTGAAAATAATATTTTGGCTCTTGCTGTACAATTGCTGGAGACTGTGAGGCTGTACCATGAACAACGGTCCGAATCGATGAGGCGGACCAAAAATTCAAACCGAGCTCGTAGCCACAAGCGAAAGGCAACCGATCAGATAGATGAGCGGAGATCCAAGAAGGGAAAGGCTGTCCCCGCGTCAGAATCAGCCACAGAGAAGGGAGGAGTCTCAAGCGAGGGTACGTTTCTCAATGAAGTACTCAATTTAAGTCTTTATTAATTACTGTACACAGGTACTGCGTCCACGCTTAAGCGAAAACGCGAGGCGTCTGCCAGTGATGACGAAAGCGACGAGTCTGAGGAAGAGTCAAGCCTGCCGCCACCGAAAAAACGCAAACCGGACGGGCCACCCGGAGCCCAAGACGGAACGGTAGCCCTCGCCCCAACACGGCCCGAAATGCTCGATCACGTTGTCTTTGGCTTGAACGCAGTTACCAAACGCCTTGAGGCTCAGTCCTTTGGTCTTCGTTCTCCATCGAACAAAGACCTTCCACCACCCTCGTCCGCCTCGTCAGAAGCACTTCACACTGCCCAAAGCGAGCATTCTGAGGATGATCGTCGCAGGAAGGTCGCTCCACTCCGCCTCGTACTGGTTTGTCGAACCGACATCGACTCCCCCACCATGATCGCGCATCTTCCAACTCTCACCGCCGCATGTAACTCCGCTCAACGCCCGCAAACGGAAGCACGCCCATTGTTCCCGGATGTTCTGTTAGTAGGCTTACCCTATGGAGCAGAATCCACTCTTGCCGAGGGTTCCGGCCTTCGCCGTGCTGCTGTGGTCGCCTTCGATGTGCGTCAACGGCATCTTCTTCTCTCCCGTGATCGCAGGTTGGGCTCATGATTATTTGTCCAATTTTAGACCGAAACCCCCGGATTGGAGGAACGGCTCGCGGGATTTTTGCCCTCCATCCCTATCCTCCGCGCACACTGGCTGGCCGTTGCACCTGTGGCCACCGCCAGCGCTTCGAGCGGTAGCTCAAAACACCCAAGCGCGAAGAATCCGCTTGCGCCGACTCATATCAAACACCTGAAAACAACAGCGCCCCAAGATGCTAAAGCCGCCAAGCAAAAGCGTGCTGAGGAGATTCGGGAGGCGAAGGCTAGGCAGCGAGCGGATCGCAAGAACTCTCAAGCCACTGGGGCAGGTCGCCCCTTCGTCCGTGGCGACAAGGGGGACGGCAAGGGGGAGGCAAAGGAAGCAGTCGGAGTTGGAACGTCGGCCACAGGTCCGAAGGACAAGAGCGCCCTGCCTGGTCGACAGAAATCGAAAAAAGAACGCGACGAGTCGGCTAACAAACGTCCGCGGAGGACGCTTGAGAAAGTGATTCTCCGACCCGGAGCGCCCACCCCGGAGCGCGCCGACTGAGTTGTCCGTAGTGAGCGCTTAGTCGCACTGTCAGCCTTGTTACACTTATAATTGAACCTTTTATTTGCCGAGAACGGAGACTGTGTGTAAGAGAGGACGGATCGCCGAATTGGGTGGGTTGTTTGTTCAGGCAGGGTTTCACATCGCCTATCACTCGTGGTGGCTTTGAGAGAATTCCCTCCCCCTAGGAGAAGGAGATCACCCTCCACGCGACACCCACGCGGAAAATGGCGGGCGATTAGCGAAACAAGGAACAGGGAAGAAAAGGAAACTCCCGCCGCCCTCTTCCATTTCCACAGTGGAATACCTCACTAGTCATTCAGAACCCAGCCGGAACGACCTAAAAAAAACATTCGAGCACTAATATCTGAGCAAATATTGCTGGGGTCGGGGTCGGGGGATATAAGGGAATAATAGACTCATAGGTTTGGGGGGTCTCGACACCCACCCTCAGCACTCAGGTTTTTCATCATGGGTAACTTTGTTTCCCGTCGCCGCAAGGACGCAGGACCGTCCCAATCAACCAATAACAATGCAAGCCCTGGGTAGGGCGACTGGTTTCTCGCCATTGTCACTCCTCGTCGAGACTGATCAACCTTTCAGAAATCAACAGGGTTGTCACGCTGGCCGTGCTCCTGACCATCCAACCCGAAAGGCGCTATTGGTGCGGCGCCCCAGATTATCCCTGTCACTCCTCTGTAATAATATTCTTTATCATATAACGTAGATTGGCATCCGATACGAGAAGGGGCGTTGGCCCAAGCGTTCGAAAGGAAGTATGGACCTCGGAGTAGTGCCACATAAAGAAGTACAAGCGTGGCGTAACATCCTCATTCGTGAGTCATATTATGGTTTGTGCGGTACTGCAGCTTTGATCTAATTTGAAATCTGGTGCAGAGTACTATGGCTATCGAGAAGACGAGATCATATGCATGCAAGATACCGAGCACTGTGGCCGTGATCTGTGGCCCAGTAAGGAAAACATTGTGAGTTGGGGGTCCAGTCTTCGTAATTCCATTAACATATCAACAACTCCTCAAAGCTTGCACAACTTGACAATCTAGTCCGTGGCGTCAGACACGACGACCGTCGCTTCCTCTTCAGTGAGTTCTAGCACGTATGTCATGGAGCGCCTCTCACCGTCTTTTGCAGTTGCAGGCCATGGCGGTCAGCTGGCATGTACCTCAGATCAGACGGAGCTTGACGGAAGAGATGAGAGTAAGCACGACTCCAACGGTGATAGATGCAACCCACCTGACAGTTTCGTCAGTCCTTTACACCCTGGAGAGAAACAAAAAGACTTGCAAGATCATAAAAGACAACGTGAGTTCCTAACGTATCACTCCGTATACGCGTATGCTCATTCTTAACTCAGGACCTGCGACGGATTTTGGCCGACAACCTCCCACCCGGGGCCAACCTGACGGCAAGTTTACCAAAGTCTCTAACCATGGCTTCCATACGCTAATCATGTTACGTCTTAACTAGGCCGTCCTCGAAGTGAGTCTCAACCCGTAGGAATCGTTAGCATAGATTTGGCAAACCCTAACCATCCACCTCAACAGCTTTGCCATTCTGGAACCATGATGGACCTCCCATTACGGTTGAATGCAAGCAAATCCGGACCACCCACCCTTACTGACGCCCAGTCACCCACTCGGCAGCACCAGGGTAATATCGTAAGCAATATTCTAGCTCTTTTCTTATTCGGTGTTTCTTGACCTACGTCTGTCAGTTATGTCTATCCGCCTGTGATGATCCGCAGCAGGCACACCATTTCAGGGACGGGGCGAGTGAGCAAGGGATATTGACCACTATTATCCGGTCAAGCTTAGGTATGTCTAGTCCTCAACCCTCTTAAAGAACGTGGGTTAAAGAGCTTCTGCAAACAGCCGGGGCGCGACCATGGCCACACGCCCCAAGACTTCGGGTTATAGATCTTCTCAACGTTCTCGTTGAGACTGGCAACGACCCTGATATCCGCGGAAACCGCCCTCAGCAGACCCCGGTGGTGCGTTTCGACCACTGAATCATAAACCTCCCCAAAGCCAAAGATTAATCTATTCCTTCAGGTGACAATTGGGAGAAGCATGTCTCCAAGCGAACTTGAAAACCTTGCTTTTCAACCTTAAGGGGCTGGCCCCCGACTTGAAGATGCACCCTCTTGCTCTGCTATGACCCATGGACCTTTTACGAGATCGCCGAGCAGACACTGATCTACGTCGCGGAATCTCCGGTTAAATCCGAGTACTGCCGTTATGCACCGCCATGCTAATCCCTCTATTTATGGAACGACCATGCCATTGCCATTATGGACTCGATATATCTACTCCGAATATTCTAGTTTAGAGCGCAAAGTTCTATTATGAGTAGAAATTGTATATTTTATCGACTCACTACCATTTCTTTCGTGGACCGGGACTTCCGCTTCCATCCCGGCTGGAGGTTCACCAAGTACTGGCCGTAGCAGATCTCTGCCAGGATCTGTTTTTTTTTGTTTTCCGGACAGCGCCATTGTTTCAGCTTCTATGTGTGGGTAAACTAATTGAAGATTGGCACTTGTTCATCGGCCGACTAAGTACTCAAGTGTGAAGTAGGCTGTTTGTAGGTTCGACAGAGTTCGATTTCAGTCACCAGGAGGGCCCTCCGGGAGGGTGAGCCGGGTAAACCAAAGGGACCTCGACCATGCACAGATGGCAAAAGAAGCGACAACCTAAATTCCGACAAGTCATCACTGGAATCGACTGCGTTGGAGGGCAGGGGACATCACTTCTGACCGGGGGGATGATGGATCATGTGCGTTTGGCCGGGGAAAGAGGAGTCACAATGGATAAACACACGACCCGGTTTCAGGAGCCCTGCGCGATTTTGAGAGGCTCATGACTATGGTGGGCGAAGGTGGAGAACAAAAGGGACAAGAGATTGTGGTGGCGAAATGCCCTCAGCTACCTCAAACCAATTGCATATAGAAACGCTTGCACGGCAACCACAATTTCAACCGCAAAGCCACCCAATGCGCGGTGCAACCCTTGGTTTCAATGGGATCAGGGAATGGGGATCATCCCGAATTTGCTTCTACTAGGAACAAAGCTGAGCATCGCTCTCACGCCGCAAGTGACGCTACCACCACACCCTCTTTTCAGAATGCGGATCGACTTTCCGCTCCCCCCGACCGGTTCGCCTGTCCGAACAGTTAGATGGAGCTGTGCATATGACATCCATCGCCTCCTGTTTTCCCCAGGTCCAGCGATGTGGTTTCAAACCCCCCCTGATCACCCCGGCGGTGACCCGGCAAACTAAACCATAAGCATACAGGGCGGCTCCTTGATTCCAAGAGTATATAGGCTTAAAGAGCTTCTATTTTGATATTTTGACTTCCTAAACTTTCTTGAGATGCCGCTTCCCCCTCCAGTCTGTCTCGCTCTCCTTCCGCTGTTTCCTCTGGCAGGCGCCGCCCTCATATTTAAGCATGGCGCGAGCCTTCCCCCACTCTCCTTTATATTTAAAAAGAAGTAAGTCTTCAATGGATTTGTGAAGGGCCATTTGTGCACTAACCTTTCTATTTCCATTACGGTTTAGACAACCGGAGGCACAGCCTCCACGGAAACCGACCAGAAAGGCCCTTCTGGTGAGAGATTTTTCTATCCGTTAATCACAAGGTATGCTAAAAGGCTATCTTTTTAGATCGGAGTCCGCTACAAGTATGCGCGTTCGTACCGCAAGGACGTCCCCGTTGACTTGGGGGAGGCACCCCATCGAGAAGTTGAGACTTGGAAGGGAAACCTTACTGGTGAGTCAAGGCACAAGTCTCTTAATCAGCTTTATAGCTCAAGGCTTGCCGTTCTAGATTATTTTTCGTACGAGAGCGATGACGTTACATGTATGGTCGACGACGATCGCAATGACAACCCCGGTCTTTGGCCCTGCCACCAGAACATAGTGAGCAACGACTTCAAGCGATTACCACAGTAACCCTAACAACGCCCCTGGGACTCAAGCTTGTTCAGCTCGAGGCTCTCGTTGAGGACATAAGACCCGGAGATAGGCGGTTTCTTTTCGGTCAGGCGGCTTTTCACTTGACTTGGACAGGGATAAAGTCTGATGATGACCCTTACATAGTGGCCGGCCATGGAGGACTGCTTCCTTACGAAGCGAACTCGACGGGGTCGAACGGGAATGGTGGGGATTCGTGACTAGTCTCCTCTTTCAATGGAACCTGACTACCTGTCTAGTATTTTATACCGTCGAGTGCGGCGGAACGAGACTTCTAACGATTACAAATGACGTAAGTTCCACGGAGGGGCCTTCGAAGCATAGGATTCTGACTCTCACTTAGAACCTGCGCCAAATTTTGGTCGACAGAATCCCCGAAGGGGCGAAGTTGACGGTATGTTGTTCACCTATTCGCCTGATATATGTCTACGAAAACATACTAAACAAGTGCACTGTTATTCTCAGGTTGTTTTTGAAGTGGGTGCTGCCTTGGAGAATGTTGACCAGCAAATCCCTCCAACTTGACATCTTATTCTCTAGCTCTGCAATTCCGGCACATTATTAGATCTTCCCTACAGGATCGATACAGACGAACACGGAGTAACTACGTTTACTGATGTGAGAAGCCCTGCAGAAGATGTCCCGGGCAAAATCGTGAGTTCGATAACCCGTTACTTCATCTAAGCTAATTGGATATTGCTGCTAGCTTTGCCTATCGGCATGCGAAAACTGGCAGAAAGCTCATCATTTTATAAGTCCGGGTGCCAAGCAACAAAGTATAATAACAACTGTCGTGGCGCACACCCTCCAAGAGAATGGTTAGTCTACATGTCGACACTTGTCGCTGGTGCTAGGGAATCTTGCTAATCACTCCGTCACCATTAGGCCGCAAAGGATGCGAACCCAGCCTGAATTTGATCCATTTACATCGCGAGTTACTCAAACCGCCAGACAAATCATCCCAAGCAGGACAGTCAGAAGGTTCCCAAGCAGAACAGCCTGAGGCTTCCCAGGCACGACAGCTAGAGGCTTCCCAGGCAGGACAGTCGGAGGCTTCTCAAGCAGGACAAACCAAGGCTATCCAGACCCCGGTCGTGAGTGCCCACACACATCCTCTGCTTTGCCGCTGTACGGCTAAGACGATTATCATTTAAGGTGACCATCGGAAAGCGAATCTCCGCTGATACATTGCAAAAGCTCCGCTTTCGACCTTAGGTACGCTTCCGTATGCTCGGGCTCAGTAATTAGAAGCAATTTAATTCTGCCGTTCCGAGCCAGGAGGTGATAACACCAGCGCGATGCCGAAATAGGTTTATAATTTTTGAATCAAACTCAAAGCCAACCTGCCATGGCGGTGACTCCCTTAGAATTTTCATCTGACTCGAGAAGCCGCCGTTTCGATTAACTCCTGTCCGTGCCGTTCTGTTCCCTATGCACTTCCCGACTTCTCCTAAACCCTGTTCGGTGCAGCCTTAGTCCAAAGCTGTCCTAATGAGACAATATGAGGACTCGCCATAGCACATTGTCCCATCGCAAGTGTCTTGAGATCCAAGTGTTCGCAAGCAGGTGACGCTTCCGACTCGGATAAAGCAAGTTGATGGCTATCGTTTGGAGTGTTCGTACTCTGATGAGAAGAGCTTGCCAACCATCCGCTGCACCGCTCGAAGTTGCATCCTGGTCCCCTTGAAGCCGCTTGTTCGCCGTGTTTTTCCTCGACGATGCCATCTTCAAAGAGGAGGGCTATTAATGACTTTCGCCTCAGGGTGTTCGGACGGGCGTGCTTCATATACAGTCGGGCCCCAATAATGCATGGCGTCGGTAGACAAATTTTCCGTGCATTGTGAGAGGTTATGCTTAACCAGAGAGCAATTTGAGTGTGAGCCATGGCCACGGATTTGGTGAACCAAAATCCTATGTATTGCACGGGATTATGTATTACTATGCGTATGCGTTATCTGAGGTCCTTTTTTGCATTAACCCTGGGACGGGCGGGTCTCAGCAGCGAAGGTGGCGGGCACGATGGCTTTCCTGACCCACGCATCGTCAAAGTCGAAGGACCTTGGTGCGAGTTGATGGTCCCGTGGCAAACCAACTTATATGAGTTTAAATCACCATCTACTGTCTCAGGCCTTGCCGCGCTTGCAAGGGTATACGCCCCTGTTGCCAAAGTGTGGCAATGCATTCGCACAAGAACAAGAGGTCACGGGAACAGCCCGCAACTGGCCACCACCCTCTCCAAGTGCAACTCCAAGGCAAGCCTTTCTACTCAGCTATCCAATAATAATAAATACTGCATTCAATGGACCCTGTCACCCCAACTTCAATTCACCTTCCTGTGTTCGAAATACCGGGCCCAAAGCAAGAGTTCAGCCAAGACGGTAGCAAATTTTACCGAGGCTACGATGCTTTAGCACAGGAAATCGATGATGATATGACCAATGGACTGAAAGAGCAGCTGGACGGAATACTCATTTTCGTACGTTCCTCCCCCCTAACTCTGACGCAGACCTTCTTCGGTTCACCCCGTTGTTGCCTACACTCCAGGCTGGTCTTTTCGCAGGTGTCAACACCGCATTCCTAGCTCTCACTATTCCTCTCCTGGCCGCTGACCTCACCGAGGACACTAACGCACTCCTCGCACAAAACAACGCAATCCTGATGCAATTGCTCACGGGGAGAAATAATACGATCGGTCCAGAATTTATTCTTCCGTCGACAGCATTTTCTCCTTCATTCTACATCATCACGATCAACGCCCTGTTTTCTTTGAGCTTATCATTTGCAATTGTCTCATCGTTTCTTGCCGTTCTAAGCCGCCAGTGGCTTGTCTATTACCGCAAACGTAGCGGTGGAGGTCAGGATCACCAACGATGGGAACAGCTGAAACGGTTCCTTGGAGCTGAGAGATGGGCTCTGGAGCCTATCTTAGACGACGTCCTTCCATCTTTTCTTCAAATAGGTCTCGCCATCTTTTGCGGGTCTTTCGTCCTCTACCTTCGTCATCTAAGTTACACAATCTCCCTCATCGTCGGAGTGCCCCTGTACGCAGGATTCGCGTTTTTCGTTGGAAGCGCACTCTGCTCAGTCTGGGATCGGTTTTGCCCTTTCCAAAGTCCGCTATCACATCTACTCGTCTGGGTATCCCGTTCCCGATTTCGGAAAAGGGGCGTCCCAGGGGTGATACTGCAGTTTATTTTTAAAAAGCTCCCAACTCGGACATTAGCTTGGCTCCATATTGCTATTGCATTCTGTCAGGATAGGCCGTTGGAGCGAAGCAGAACTCAAATCTCACGACTTTTCAATCAGGCCTGGCTACTTACTTCAGCCCGCTTTTATACGTTGTGCAACGGTAGACCTGAAGAAAGCCTCGAGTCACTCCAAGCGATCGCCCTCCAGCGGGTAATTTGCATATCAGAGGACCCAGTGACACTGTTGAACGCAATCGCAGTCCTCTTGTCGATCAGAAGTGCGGTCGCGATGGAGAGAGTGTGGAGCGAACCCGCCATCCGTCGTCGACTCTCTGATCGAATTCGCAATTCTTACAGCATTGGTTTTAGAGACATCTTGGAATTTGCCAGGCCAGCGTTTTGCGGCGCGGTGGCCCACATTATACTCACTCTCGACCATGAATGGCCAAGCTTCCAGGAGCTGGAACAAGAGATAAACAAAATAAAGTTGGCAACAACTTTGATTCCAAGTGAACTGGTCCTGAATTCCTCTCCCGAGTTGATCAGGGCTACTCTAAGTTTTCCCTTCATCCTCCTCCATTCCCAGTACTACCCCCTGCACGACACAGAGTTGCAGACCGTCCGTAACCATATGACTGCCTATTCTAACGCCATTGGCAGGTGTTCAGATCAGCGGTGCCTGTCTGTCTTCTCGTGGGTCATTCTCCAGCTATGCGTGCCTAGAGTCGTGCAATCGTTCCTCTTTAGTCTAACGGGTCTGAGAACAGCGTACAGAGGGTAAGTGCCCTGCCTGCATGCTCACTTTGGCAGTGATAACTGATTACCGGATTGTATATTATGACGGGATTTCAATTGTACTAGAGATATGAGCAACTTTCTGGGTAACTTAAACGACGCATTTCGAGCATTATTGAAGCCCGAATCTAGGGACGTCCTCAACTGCGATGTCCTCCTGATTAACATGCTGCGATGTGTAGAACATCTATCAACTGCTGAGCAAACCGACTCAACCACAAGTATGAAGTACAATTTTAAGCTTTTGGAGAGCTGTGAGACAGTTCTCCAAAGTCCTCATCGTCTTCCCGGAGAGGTTAGGCAGGTAGGAAGGAAACTACGAAGGGAAACGTTTGAATTTTGGACACGCAAGTACGCCACCCGGGCTCAAGAGATCGAGTGCGTCACTCTATGGTCATCTGTTGGACCAGCATTTATTAAATCTTTCTATTTACTAGGTTTGTATCCGGCTTTCTTGAGGCTGTGGAGTCCTATCTGTCGCATATTGGTTTCGGAAATCTACCCCAAACCAGGTCTCCAACTCCTGAAGATATCGAAGTTTTACGGCTTCTTAATCCTTTAGTTCAAAAGCTTCTGATCAGCGGGGCTCGGTCGATTTGTCCCGCGAGGTGTGATTCAGTTTGTCAGAGACTCTACGAGTTCACGGTAGGATGCCTCTTTCGTTTAGACCTCCGAGAATACTCACATGCGTTATATTATATAGATTTATGGAAGATCCCGGGACCCGGATCATACCTGGTGCTGCTGGCGAGAGGAGCGGCCGGTCGCACCTGCTGGTACTGCCTATCCCGTCCCGTCAGCGAGCACCAGCCTTCAGCCGCCCCGGCCGCCAATTAGCCTCACCAATGCGGCATTACTCGCGCTGTTACCATCTGGTAGGCTTTATCTGCAAGCTCGAGACACAGATTCGTAGTGTTGGGCAAAGTTCGCCGGGCTGGGGCTGCGCTGGCTTGAACCCACCGGGGGAAAGCTCCACTTTCAACCATAAGTACGCTTCGATATACTCGGACTGGGTAACTAGAAGCAATTTAATTCTGCCGTTCCGAGTCAGGAGGTGATAACACCAGCGCGATGCCGAAATAGGTTTATAATCCCTGAATCAAACTCAA